>OZ005755.1:3333506-3581006 GCA_963930835.1 Spongia lamella
AAAACCAACCCACTTTACACTTCCAACAAATTTGCCACCTCAATGAAAGACATGCCAACTCCATATTACAGGGCGGATAGAATAATTATCCCTTTACCATTGCTGAAAATTTGAGCTCTGTGTAACATTCTAAAAATATTTTATAGGCTATTAACTTGACAAAGTGAACTAGGCTGATTTTTGCTCAGACATGCAGTCATAATTACTAGCTGATGATTACAATGCTATTGTTTAAATGTAAGTAAACAAAGTCTGGTATCAGAAAATTTATGAAAGTTTATTCCCCCATAGCTACTGTGAGAATAATGTTTAAGGATGTGTTAGAATATGTAGCTAGCTATGTATGTTGCACAGCAAATGAGATAGCTAGCCTTTTAACTATGTACGTATATACTGAGCTACGTAGCTACGTAGCTTTATAGCCCACCTTCACAGTCATGATTATTAAGATGAAGAGTATATCCAATAAAACATTCACAATAATAACCACCTTCCATATTCATGCAGCCATGAGAACACATGCCATTATTATTAAGGCATTCATTAATATCTGTAATAAAAGTTTATTAGTGATTTTATTATCAAGCTACGGTAAATTGCAAAATACATACATACTATAGAACACACTGTGCTGTGATTAATGTAAGTAGGCTTTGCCCTAATATGTTGGCATAATTTTAAGAATACTAAGTCACAATTTTTAGCAAGAATAATTCCGGAACTATAGGCCATTCACAAGCATAAAACAAGAATAATCTGAAGCTAAAAATGGCTGACTGACAGCGGAACAATGTGAAACGCAAGGTGAAACAATAGTACTTGCATTGTGCCATTATTATTAACACACTAGAATAAAAAAGGAATATATAATAGGTGATGATACGGGAATAAGTTAAGAATAATGGGTAAAAAATTTGGGAAGTTTGGGAAGGAATATCATGATAATAAAAATTTTGAGCATAATAGGCGCAAGCCTAAATGTACTGCAAGCTGAATCAACAGCTATTCTGATAAATTTGACCACATGCACACATAGCTTATGTAGCTAAAATTTTTCTTGAAAATATAGCTACGTACGCATTATGTATGTAGCAATAGACTTTGCTATAACAGCTATTTCTGTACATGTTCAATCAGCAGACAGTTAATAAATTAGCTAGCCATTACCTTCACAAATTCCACCAATTATTTCATAGCCACTAAAACATTCACAATCATAACCTCCTGGAGTGTTAACACAACGCTGGTCTTGTGCACAGTTGTGAACACCAGCAGTACACTCATCAATGTCTACATACATAATAGCAATGTGTGAGTGACAAGAACTACGTAGCTACGTATATAATTATGACATAAGAACTATACATAAATGAGTTGAAGAATTACATCAAAATACAATCATTTTCATGAATAAAACCTAAACCATAGTGATAGGAAATTTGTTTAATGTGCTAATTTAAAATGGTATATAATTTGTAGAATGCCGTATATGACAAAAAATTTGAGGGGGAAAATTTTTGCAGTTTTTGTGATTTTTACTTTACTAGATTATGTTAAAAGCATATAATATTATTTATATGTTACCTCCAAGACAAATTTTCCCATGAATTTTCATTTTCATTGTAACCACAAAAGTATATTTTGGTGTAGTTATAACTAAATGTAGCTAGCTAGCTAACTTGTTTACCTGCACAATTTTGGTTATTGACCAACTGATAGCCATCATAACAAGAACAGTTTACTCCAATCACTGAGTCATTGCACAAATGATCACATCCTCCATTGTTGCGCTGACATGTCACCTCTAAAATAATGATGTTCAGCAGTTGTGTGTGTTTTACATTACAATAATGTGAAGCCACACATTAGTGGATTTCACAAGACAGATGTAAACAACTAAAAGTAAACTCGATACAGCTGGGAGCACTCCTTTTAAAACTATTGCTGTGCATTAAAAGTAACAAGCCTTGACGAGACCTTTTAAAGTCACACTCCATTTCTTGATTATATAGTTAGGAATGCGACAGTACAGGGCTGACCTGGCATGAGAAAACAGGGCTAATGTGTACAAAACTTTGATCATATTTTGGATTTTTAATTCTAACACAATTTCCCCATATGCAGTTTTAAATAGGGCATCTCACACAGTAGCGAGCATATAGCCAAATCTTATACACACTAAAAGAGATATATACGTATATACGAATGGCATATTTTTTGTACATAAACCCAGTTTTCTCATGCTCAGTCTCAAGTTAGTTGTAACTTAAGAATGGTGATCCCCAATAATAAGTTGGAATCATGGAAGCCATGTATACCTGCAATTGACCCCCACCATCAGTTAATGGTGGTTCTTACCATGTATGATGTCTGCAATATCAGATTCCAGATAGCATACGAGGCACATTTAACTTACAACTAGCTAGACAGTGAACTATAATGTATTACCTTCACAAGTTCCATTCAATAATTCATAGCCAATGACACATTCGCAAACATAATTTCCAGGTGTGTTAATACACTGCTGGTTTTGTGTACAGTTGTGAACACCAGTAGTACACTCATCAATATCTAATCCGATGTCATGTGAGCATATTAAAGACATACAATAACATATAGCACCTTACAACAAGTGAATTGTAACAGACTAAACATCTGTAGTATAGCTATACAATATATGTACTAGTTGTATGAATAATTTTACTAGTTATAAATATGATAGTTCAGGTACCATGGTCCATGGGCACAAATAAATATTGTAATGGACAGTAAACTAAAAACTTGTGTTAGCTAAGTGGTCATTTTCCATCCTTAATTTGAACTATGCAAGGTAACAGATGTTTAGAGTACATATAGAGTGACTACAATAAGATAAATATCCAAATGTGACTGGACTTTAAAAACCAACCTTACATATTTAGCTATATTTCGAGAAATTAGCCACTAATTTTAAATATTCAGCACTTCTCTTTCTGCTTGTTTGCAGTCACAATAAATTTGAACTAGTTTTATAGCATTATATGCACAAAGTTGGCAGCCAGTTGAAATTGCTGGATTTTGAAGTGTTTTTGAACAGTTTCTGGATTATCACAAGTGTTGCATATAAGAGGACAGATAGGCGTTAGGGTGGTGGGGAGGGAGGTGGTGGGTGGGGTGAGTTACAGCAGCCAAACAACAGCTGTTTGCTGACAGAATCAGCCACATGCAGTGGGCCTAGCATAGCATCAGCCAAGGTGGATGTTGGGAGCAGTTTGACACCCCATGCCACCTTCATTAATGTCCTCCAGTGGCCCTTCAGGCTCTGTTATCACTCTTCATGGCTTGACAGCTAGGGTAAGCAAAAAGCCGTCTGTAAAAGCAGACCTGGCCATTATAGCTATGTAAATTGTTACTGTGTCTAGATAGTACCTAAGTGTGGCTATAATATTAAAATAAAATGAATTTCAGTAGTTGTGACAGTACCGTCAGCTTATGCAAATCCAGTCACATACGTATGGTCACAACCACCTCTATATTAAACTGGCAGGCTAAGAGTTACATATGTACCTGAGCAAGTTTGGTTACCAACTAACTGATAACCATCATGACAAGAACAGTTTACTCCAGTCTCTGTATCACTGCACATATGATCACAGCCTCCATTATCATGTTGACATGTCAGTTCTATAACATTTATCATCATCATCATTAAACATTTGATTGTACCAGTTAGAATTTTACATACGTAACAGCATTAAAATATAAATAGCTATATACAGTACAGCTCAAATGCAACTTGATATGGGTCATGGGTGGAAAATCGCAGGTGAACTGTAGAATAAATAACAAAATGAACACGGGTGTCCATAAATGTTCTTACTTGTATCAGGCAACTGTTTAGCCTCTGCAATCAAGAGTTTTATATCGCTTTCTTCGATGCAACTTTTTTAAAAGAATTTACTACTCATCATTATACAGCTAGCAATTCTTGGTATGTATTGATTCCTTGATTTATTCACACTACTACAGTGAATCCTCAAGTGAATCCAACTCAATTCCTGAAGGTGTCAACTATTATCGATTGCGAGGAAAATCTTTTGGCTTATCCTAGGCTTAGTCATACATTGGTGAGGTGACTGCATGTGCATAACCAGCCTTGGCTACATTATAAATGCCCCAGGTGCTACCAAAGAATATAATATTTCCCTTATGGAGTTGGTTCTCAGTTTGTGAAATGGAATGGCCTGTGTAGCTGGTTTATATAAGAAAACCAGCAACCCTTTTTCTTGTGTTGATTTTCAAGCAACATGGCAATACAATCAATTCGTACTGGTGTAGCTATGTCACAAAAAGAGGAACCTATATACGTAAGCAAGTGCAGAGTAAACAAGCTACATGAAGAACTGTGGAAGGTGGAGAGGAACGTGTGTCATTACCTGCCACAGTTATCCTTTGGTGGGCGTGTATATCCATACACTCAAACGTGGGTGTGGGTAACACTTGGAAAATGTGTTTTCTCTGCCCGTGTGTACCAAGTTGCATTTAAGCTGTACTGAAAAGTTTAACTTCAACTTTTATGTAAAACTGAGGATATATTAATAAGGGTCAATTTAACAACTTTTTATGCCTTGTAAGGTTATTTACTCTATTTTTACCAATACGTACGTATAAGTGTTCTGTGATTATATCAAAATTTTGTACCACTAGCACTTTGTACTATAATTAACTACATCCAATGATACTACAATTAATAGTTGTAACACAAGCACTAGGGATTTGCCTGATATGTACACCCGATGCCCAAAGGGTGCACAATGTTATATTACAACCCACAATTAAATCTTACAGGGCTCACTATATAAAGGATTGATCAATACCATGAGATCAAAGCTTAGATCAAAAGAAAATCTTTAGTTCAAAAGAAGGCCTATATATAGCTGCATGTGTACAACTAAGTCGTAACACACCTAGACTACGTAGATTGTAACACACCTATAGTAGCTACCTATAGTCTAT
The DNA here is from genome assembly GCA_963930835.1 of Spongia lamella. Taxonomy (NCBI): domain Eukaryota; kingdom Metazoa; phylum Porifera; class Demospongiae; order Dictyoceratida; family Spongiidae; genus Spongia; species Spongia lamella. The sequence continues at coordinate 3,338,502 of OZ005755.1, forward strand.
TCACGTTCACCTTGCAGTTGAAACTCAACACAGGAAGCTGTTTAAGTTCAAAGCAACCACCAATTACTGAACTACGTAATATCACGCAACTACGTAATAGCCATTACCTTTTAGTGCAAATAATAATGGCGTCGCTAGATTCTACAGTGTCACCTACAACAAATAAGCAGCTGAAACTAAAACACTCTTCTTATTTGGCATTAGTGAGAAGTATTCTTTCAAAGTAAAGGGCCTTACAATGCTAATGGATCATCTACTCGTGAATGTGACGAAATACTTCGAGAGCAAAACAAAGAAGCAAAAGGCCATTCGAAAATTGTTAAGAAAACATACAAAACAATGGGTAAGATAAGCTATATCGAGTGAAGATCGAGCGAAAGAAAAGATGATTATGTAATCAAATGATATAAGTGCGCGTAAAACTTGTTGGACTTCAACCACTAATTTGCCCGACAATAAACTTCAAAGCCTTACGCTTGAACGGTTTCCCCTATACAAATGTATGGAGAAACTTTAAAGCACCCATATCTTCTTAGCACTTAGTCGCACTTCTTTTCTAAACGTTTCTGGCATTTGAAGAGCTTCACGGCAATATAAAATTTTTTGTTCTAGCCCGTTCGCAGCAGAAGTTATTCAAGGGAAACAACTGGCAAGGTGAACGCATACAGAGTATAGTTGGTGTATAACTTGGTTGTAACAAGGTTAAGAATGCTTCTTATGGGGTTACATAAGATTTGTAGTATGGAAGTTTCCTTTGATCTAAGGTGCAAAAGTGTTACATTTAAACAAGTGCATCATTGATAGTCAAATATACATACGTAGTTACCCACTTTCCCTGCAGTCATGCATGTTAGGTTGAAGTAAATATCCAGTAGCACATACACAATAGTAGCTCCCTACTGTATTGGTACAATTGTGGGAACATCCTCCATTATTAACGAGACACTCATTAATATCTGCAACAATAATGAACATTATTGGTTAATCCATGACCTATATATGTATATAAAACAATGGATATGGCATCTGGAAGGCAAAATAATATGTATAACTGTAGATATATGGCATCTACCTGGTGAAATATAGGTACGTAATAGCCAGCTATGTACCACGCAAATGAGAACCATTGTACACAGCTCTATGGTCAACTATGTATACACTCACCTTCACAGTCAAGATTGTTAGGTAGAAGATCATGTCCAGTAGGACATTCACAGTAATAGCTTCCTACTGTATCGAAACAGTCATGGGAGCATGATCCATTATTGTTAAGGCACTCATTAATATCTATAATAACAAAAAACAATAAGGTGAATCCTGCCATGGTATTTATGTACATAGATACACTTGCAATAGTGCTAGCTAGTAGCTAGTATGTAAATATTTATGTATGTGTACATGCAGATACATACATTGTGATTGAATATAAGCATGTGCATGCTACCGTACAGCGCAAAAGTTTGATGATGGAAAACATCGACAAATTTGGTGAATGGCTAGTGATTCGTCAAAGTTTTCCTACAAATCTTTATCACTTAATTAAGCCCATAATCAATTCATCAAACTTTGCTCATCAACGTTTTGTGAATGTTTCATTTGTCAAACTTCTTCCTTGTCAAAATTTTGTACTATACGGTATTAGGTTATAACATGCTAAGCATATTATGTGTGTGATTTCCTGAAAACGGTTATGAAAATATGTTTATCTCCCAGTGCGTGGGTGGATCAAAGAAGCCGCCAGGGAGATATTATAGTTATCAACCAGTTGATAACCATAATATCTCCCTGCTCAGAAACCTTTAAGATTACAGTTTTAATGCCACCTATTTACAGCTGCTAATAACAAAGTTTCTACATGCAAACACCTTTCGTGACAAACGATCTAGTACAAGCAAACAAGCTTTGTGGGAGATAAACAAGTTATATCCCATTCACTAATATGGTATCCTTGTTATTAACAAGGATACCATACTCGTTCTGGGGTATAACTAATACTTGTTCATATACATTTGCAAATACTTTTGTACTTAAGTTGCCCACTATGATATAATTAGTACATAAGTACGTATCAGTCTAGTAGAGTAGATGTTTCATTACCTTCACAAAGTCCATTTGATAATTCATAGCCACTAGCACATTCACAAATAAAACTCCCAGGCCTGTTAACACATTGCTGGTTGTTTTGTGTACAGTTGTGAGCACCAGTAGAACACTCATCAATATCTAATAAGATGTCATGTGTGTAATGAAGCAGCATAGGTTACTTACATGCTTGTAACATAGCTATGACCAATTGCAATAACCATTAGCTATGTAAATTATAGACATCAATGATACACAGTAGAATTAAACTACGTAGTTATGTACGTACGTAGCTACCTATGTTAATTCTGTTGCAACTGTTGTTTCACTACTTTTAATCCTAACACCAACCCTGGCCACTAACCTGAGGCAAAGCCAACCTGGACACCAACCCTGATTGCTAACCCAAAGCAACACCGGCCTGGGTGCAGACCCTGACCACTAACCCAAATCAAAGCTAGTGCCAATCTTGTAGATTAAGTAGAAAAAACATTGATCCTGGTACCAGCCTATAAAATTTGGTTATTTGCATGGCTTCGGTAAACTGTGATCACCATTAATAAAAATATGTATGTAGCTAGACTACATATATTGTGGATAATATATGTACCTGTGCACTCTTTGCTACCAACCAACTGATAGCCATCATAGCAAGAACAGTTTACTCTGTTCTCAGAAATTATATCACTGCACATATGATCACACCCTCCGTTGCTGCGTTGACATGTCACCTCTGTAAAAATCATTCAGGAAAACATACAACAGTCGATTTAGGGATAGCTACATACTTTATGATTATTTAGTGACACACTATATGTACCACTATGGTCACATTCTATTGTGCGATGTATGTAAAATCCTCTATTCCATCTATTGGTGGGTATAGTAGTAACTTATAACTTACAGCTATTTACATATGTAGCATATGTAATTGTCAAAGGAAGATTGATTGTAGTTATTTGTCAACAGATCTCAGTAAGGAAACAACAGAATGTAGCTGTTGTGGTTATATCATTTTGTAGGTGTACATATCTACGTATGTACTACTGCAAAACAACCCTGCTTGTACATTTGGCTGCATAGAGTATTGTACAGTGTAGCTGTGTATTTGTGCAAATAACATTCAATTTAGAAAAAGCATGCAAGACTATAAAAATTGATGAGAAACCAATCAGATTAAAGTACATAGCTATGAGTGATTGCAATTGACCCAAAAACTTGAAGAAATTCTAGGGCAGATCTAGGACTTAATAAGAAGGGGCTGCCAGTTGTATATAGACAAAAGAGAATATGCATGCATACTTGCTGATATTCAATTCTTGCTTGCAAGAATGATTGCTCTTCTTGTTAAGTTACAGTGATTCTCACATAATAATTGTGTTTCTACAATCCTGCCAGTATGTATATATATATTTTTTTTTAACTCTCACTTTTAGCTTATTATAATTTAATATACATATATAGAGTTTGGCGGTATACCGGTAATACCGCATACCGAGAAATGAAATCAATACCGATTTCCATTATTGTGAATACTGGATATCGTCATAGCAGCTATTTACATTTTTCTGTGGCTTAGGGGTGACTGTGAAGCCATACTTTATGTAAACACTGCGGATAACATACTGTACGTATACACTTTTTGGTCAGCCTACTTGTATATATGTACTTATAATCAGTTACTTGATACAAGTTATGACTTGTGGGATATATCTAGCCATAAATTTAAATGATTATTCATACAATGAGTAACTGTAAATGGAATACCGGATATTTAGGTATACCGAGGTATTTTATAACAATACTGTATCGTTTGTATTTTCTGATACCGCTCAACCCTATACATATATACATTAATTATGCTTACGTACCTTCTGTACAGTTATGATTGTTAGGTTGAAGGATAAATCCAGAGGCACATTCACAATAATAACTCCCTACTGTATTTGTACAGTTATGAGAACACCCTCCATTACTATCAAGACACTCATTAATATCTGTAAATAATATTAAACAACACGTAGTAATTTTTGAATGATTAAATTTATGAAAATAATTGCTTGCCAAGCATTTTGAAATAATATTTACGAAAAGAGAAGAAAACAACAACTGCTCCTTTGTTGTGACCAGCATGATACGAAATTTTATTTTCAAAAAGGATGCACGATTTTTGAAATTTTCGTAAATTAAGTCATTCCAAAAATTACTACATATACTTGGTTGCATGTCATTGTTGCTAATGGTGATGATAATAATAACAATACAAACAACTGTACGTAGCTACATATGTATACATACGTACATGTAACACAGTTAAACATTTGCATAACATTAATATATAATAGAATATTTAAAAATTTAAAATTTAAAAAGGTGAGTAGGGATCACTCTTGCAATGCTAGCTAAAAAAAGTAAGGAAACAAGGGAAAAGATTTTCAAGTGGCATGAGAGAACACTAAAGATTCTAGCATGAGATACTTTATAAAAGTTTAATCCCTACATTTGGCTTACTCTTAATACTGAAAATGAGCCAACAGTAGGGATTAAAACTTTTATAAATTATCTCATGCTAGAATCTTTAGTGTTCTCTCATGCCACTTGAAAATCTTTTCCCTTGTTTCCTTACTTTTTTTAGCTAGCATTACAAGAGTGATCCCTACTCACCTTTTTAAATTTTTTAAATATTCTAGTTTGTTTGCTTTTTACAGCATACTTGCAAAAGTGATCGCCTTCCAGGTGCCAAAACATTACTTAATTGTTTTACAGGCGCATGTTAACAACAGCGTTAACATGGCGGAACAGCTGCATTGTAGTGAAATACATTCGAAAAACATCGAAAATATGTTGTCTAAGTTATATATTGGCACGTACTCTATAGTTCACGATGTAATAAAGTACATGCCAAACATCACGTCTGTTCATAGAATTTAACGGCGGGCGCATTACTAATTGTGTCACATGTGTAAGTGGCTGTTTTGGTGACATAAAAGCAGAAGGTACAAGTTTATTGACACCTTCTTTCATAATTTTCTCACCTTTCTACAAGCTAAATGAATAAAAAGGAAGATAGTGAGGGATGAAAAGAAATACTAAGGCGCAGCGGATGAATCTTCAGCGGAACAGCAGTTTCGTAAATCAGACATGATTTTCTTTGTTGTGTGAGAAATCTGGAGTCATACTCCTAGTGCTAGTGGGTCTTACGGCAGGCTGGCAGTCAGACAAAATTCTGGTAGATTTTGAAATTTTCAAATCTCTCTACCGATCGTTTTGTTAGGTTTTTCACGGAGTTTAACAAAGGTACAGTTTTGTTATAGTGTTACCAACGGATTTCAGTCAATTTTTTCATGATATTGTGAGGCGAGTTATGGAGGCACGTGAAAGTTGGACGCTATGTTTTTTCGTGTCGATCCCTACTATTAAGTACTACCGTACTTAATGATATATTCACCTTCACAGTCATAATTATTAGGTTGAAGGTCATGTCCAGTAGGACATTCACAGTAATAGCTTCCTGCTGTATTCAAACAGTCATGAGAACATGATCCATTATTGTTAAGGCACTCATTAATATCTGTAAATAAGGAAAATCATTGAGATACAAACCTTGCCACAGTACATATGTGCATGCTTTTATATGACTATAGGCCTGGGAAACTCAGTTGTAGTTACATGCACAAGAATTTAATTCCTCGCTCCTCCTTCCTTCCACCTACTCACACAAAGTTATATGCCTATGCATAAAGCTACATATTACGTACATTGTATAACTACTATGTATTAACTATAATACCCACACAATGTAGCTACGTAAGTAGCTATACTGCAGACATGTACATGGCCACATGCATATTAATTTTAGTTTTGTAATTGTAAATACTATTCAATAGATTTAATTACCTTCACAAGTTCCATTCAATAATTCATAGCCACTAACACATTCACAAATAAAACTCCCAAGCCTGTTAACACATTGCTGGTTGTTTTGTGTACAGTTATGAACACCAGTAGTACATTCATCAACATCTAATAGAATGTCATCACTCATAAGCAGTATATAATGTAAAGCAAATACACATGTAGCTACAACAGTATGTATAGAAGATTAACATTAACAACTAATTTTTAAACTACGTACATACTTAGCTACTAAGTAAGTTTTTACATTAAAGCACTGGACTTGCCTTAGTGTGGTATATAGGCAACTTGTGGTTACTCTAAACCACCATTTTCTGAGTCACCTCCCACTCCTCTCCTCCATCCCACCCACCCACCCATCCACCCTCTTGCTACGTTGACATAAAATAAATTCAACCATCACAGCGATTTACAAGGTTAGCTATATGAAAGCTTCCAAACAAAAGATCAAGCTTGTACAAGGTTGGTACAATCTTGTTTTACAAGGTTGTTTTCAACCTTGTTACAATATAGTGACAACCTTGTCACTACATTGTCACCACATTGTGACAACCTTGTTTTTGAAACTGTAACAATCTTGTCAGTAACAAGGTTGTGACAAAGTTAAAGTTCAACTCCCTAATGGCATACAGATGTGTCCCATGCATGGGGCATCGTCAGAGGTAAGATCTGTGCCCAAAGAGTCAGGTTGTTTGGAATTGCAGCCCAAGATGGGTTCCAACCCGCCTTTCCAGGACGACTTTGGGGACACTGTCTCTGGTGAAGCTGGCCCTACAGACTACAATTCGCTGGTGGCCTCCACCAGAGTTTCATAGTTCACCATCTTTTGGGTCGCAACAGGTAAGACTTTGTGTGGTATTTTGGTGTTGTGCATTGGTTGGAAAACTTGACAATTTCTGACGGTGGATCTCTTGGCTCGTGGAATGCCGTGAAATGATTATAGCTACATCATGTAGTTTTTGTGATATGTAACTTACCTGTTGAAGTCCACATCATAACATATAGCTATAAACCATTGAGTAGTAGCTTACCAACTTCATCTACTATGGTACAGCTCACGGCTAAGTTTACAAAAACACTTGTGTCCTCTGGCGTGCCTCGACACATCTCAAAGATAACTCGCAGGTTATTCTCAAACGCACGAGTATTACAACACACGTATGAATACTTAATGCACATCAGTAGTGCTCGCGAGTAATTACTGACGAGTGGTGAATGCTCACAAGTAAATCGTGTCATGCTCTTAAGTGCTCGCGAGTAATTACTGATGAGTGGTAAATACTCGTGAGTAAATCCTGTCGTGCCCTTTGTCATGCAGTATAGACTTACACAAGTTTGTCCGCGCTTTCTTTATCAAATCAACATCACGCCCTGTTTAGGTTCAACTTATTGGAGTGCATCTTGGGTCTGGGATGCCTCGTCTTGGGATGATCTCACAGGTGGCACCAGCTCCTTAGCATAAGTGCCTTATCACGTGCGCTTTGTGTTAGAACACGTGCACTAGCTTTGTCTTAGAACGCGTGCAAGAATTTAGCTGCATGTCTTGTCTCAGTCTCGTGTCATTTGGACTCATTCATGTGTTTGGTATTCGATTTGGAGTGATATGTACGTACGTGGTATACGTACACTGACTCACGTGCAGCACACGGGGTCTGGCTCACGTGCAGCATGCGAGGTATGGCTTGAGTGCAGCGCACGAGGTATGACACGCAAGCTCCAACCGATCCCTTGAATAAAATTGAAAAGCACACGCGTGAATGGTACACGCGACTGTAAACTTAGTCATGAGCCGTACTGTATATATATATATAGAAGGTTGAATTTGTATATGTAACCTTGCAAACAAGTACCAGTATTCATTGTGGTATTCAATTTTTCATTTTACATAATTTCAATCACCTTGTCATTAGGCTGTGATCTACAATGCTACAAGGTTGTCACAACCTTGCCACAACCTTTTTTTGTATGGGAGTTAATAGACTACCAATAAAAGTTGGCAAGTCACGAGCAATAGCTAAGTCTGTTTTAATGTTTTAACCCTTTAAATGGTGTTTCTCGAAATAACACAATGCACATACATGGCTGATTCTCCCATACCTAGTCACAATTATAGTAGCTACATACTTGCATACCTGTACAATTTTGGTGATTCTCCGTTAACTGATAGCCATCATTACAAGAACAGCTTACACCACTCTGTGTATTAGTACACACATGTTCACATCCTCCATTGCTGACTTTGCATGTCAAACCTACATATACAAATGTCATCTTCTAATTTCCTTGTACTTACATGAAATACATATAAATACATCATAAAGCGATCAATAGAGTGGATTGTACAAAATTTTATAACCATGCATACATATAACGTACTACTCAAAGGCCATGTTGTACATACTTGGTTCCAATATCTAAAACTAAGGTAAATAATACTGTTACAGCATTAGCCATTCATTTCATAGCAAAAGGTATTTTACCAGTGTATAATACTAATAAGACACTGAAGACAGAATTAACACTTAATTTACAGTGTAAGTCATCTATTATTGTCAATTGCAGAACCACAAACTCAACTATCAATAAAAACAAAGAAGTTCAAAAGTTTGAAAACTTAAATATGGCTGTCAAGAAAAGGTGCTCAAAAACCCTCAAAGCTTATAACAGAAGATTGGCCAATAGTGTTACAGTTAGAATTTAGGCTTGATACAACTTTATAGCTACTACTATTAAAAAGTTTTATCACTAATATAAAGCCGGTATAAATAGAAGAATTAAATTTGTATGTGTTGCTATATGTTCCTTAGTGATGAGTCTTTGCTCACACAGTTGGAATACAATGTTTATACAGATGTGAATTATATACGTAACATGGCTAGAGAAATTTTATCCTAACCAGCTTCTACCCAAAGAAATGGCCTGATATAATTCTAAGCAGCAAAAGATTATTGAAGATTATGAATTTAAAGAAGTGGTTTCAGCATCGAGAGAGAGAGTGAGTATGCTGTGCGCTTTGGTCAATTGGAGGAGGATAACATTGAAGAATGGCTGAGGTGTCAAACGATAAATGTAGCATATTTGGAGTGATGCAGAGTGTATTGAAAAAGTGATAAAAACACATTTTGTGTTTTGTATCAAGTTTATATGAACAGCACAAACAATATTATTGTACCCTTCTATAATCAGTTTTGCAACCATCATGATTTATATCCATGTTATTCAACAAACTAATATTCTGATCACATAATATATTGTATGCAAACTGTGGATACGGTAAAGCACACACTTATATACAAATCATCTAATGGCTTGAGCAACCGTTATCATGGCCAAGTGAAAAATAATTTTTCATTGCTGACATTTAAAACTGAGTATGGCTGGGTAATTACCCTACTCATGTGCACTTACCTAGCTTGCAAGTGTCTGTCACATAATATACAAACCAATTACTTGAGTTTACTTTGATTACTCACCCCTTGCATCAAGTCTATTGTGGCACATCAGTACACAAACTTGATCGAGCAATGCCATTACTCAAATGAAACTTGTGAGCAATCATGACATTGCTTTTGAGTGGTATGTAACTTATATGTACAAATTAATATGTAGCTAGTATCTGAGCTGTCTAACATTTCAAAGTGGTTTTACTGGGACTACTAGCCAATTTAATAAGCAACCACTCATAACTACATATGTATAAACATGATTAAGGATAACTACCTATTTACCTTTAACACAGTTATGCCCGTCAGGTAGAAGAGTATATTCATCAGGACATTCACAGCGATAACTGCCTTGTGTATTGATGCAGGAATGAGAACACCCACCATTTTTATTCGAACACTCATAAATATCTATGACAAGGAATGATAGTAATAATATGTAACTGATACAAGTAAGGTACATACATAGTTAGTTAACTCACCTACACAAAAGGAAGGTTTAAAAAACTGAAAGCCACGATGACATGAACACTTTGGACCACTCTCTGTGTCATTACATATTTGATCACAGCCTCCATTGTTCTGTTGGCACGTTAATTCTAGAAATTATGTAACCAATAATTTAGTATTAATACTATAGCATATATGTAATAGTTATACCATGGGCAAGAGGGATTTGCCTGATATATATGCCCAAGCCCGAGGGCCGCAGGCCCGAGCATATATATCAGGAAAATCCCGAGTGCCCATGTTATAACTAATATATTCCACTTCCGGCACTCTAAAAATCTGCCCAAAACTGACGTCAATAATTCGGCCTCTTTATATAGTAACGGGTACTCGTTGTGATTGTGGGGCTCGATTTTATCGTTGTCATGACGTTCTTGCATGGTAGTGATGGCGATTGTGGGTTTACCACAACTTTTTATAAAGCTGCAGCACTTATAATGGGCAAAAAATCCTGTTTAATCGCTTAAACTAATGGTGAGTGTGTAAATAGAGTAGATTAATATATATTAAGTCACGCAGTGAATATACTATTTTTATCACGTTAGAAACTCACCTCAAATGGCGTCCTTTGGCTTATATCGGCTTGTACACTCAATACAAACACTTTTAGACTAGTAACAAAGTTTATTTTCAACTTCAAATAAATATATTAAATTTAGAAAACTAAAACCCACAATCGATATCACATTCTTGCACCTATATAAAGAGTGGTAGTTCGTTTCTGCATCACTGACTGGTCACCATGGCAGCGGGATATGTAATAGTTGTAACATGGGCACGAGGGATTTGCCTGATATGTATGCCCGAAGCCCGAGGGCTGAGGGCATACATATCAGGTAAATTACGAGTGCACATGTTACAAGTAATATGTAACACTTCCGGCACTCTAAAAATTTGCCCAAACTTGACGACGATATTTCTGCCTCTTTATATAGTAACGGGTACTCGTTGTGATTGTGGGACTCTATTTCATCGTTGTCATGACGTTCTTGCATGGTAGTGCTGGTAATTGTGGGTTTACCACAACTTTTCATTAAGCTGCAGGACTTATAAATGGGCAAAAATCGCGTTTAATCGCTGATAAACTAATGGTGAGTGTATTACAAATAGAGTAGATTAATGTAGATACATTAAGTCACACAGTAAATAGATTATTTTTATCACGTGAGAAACTCACCTCAAATGGCGTTTTTTGGCTTATATCGGCTTCTAAACTTCCATGGATACGAAAACAAACATTTTAAGACTAGTAACAAAGTATATATTTCAACTACAAATAAAGATTAATTTAGAAAACTAAAAGCCACAATCGATATTACATTTATGCGCCTATATAAAGAGCTCTAGTGATGCACCAACTTATCGATCAAAGGGTAGATCAAAGAGTTCAAAGGAAAGATTTTCCCGGGATACATCTAGATGTACACTGGTGTACATCTAGAGGTATCCCGGGAAAATCTTTCCTTTAAATTCTTTGATCTGCCTTTTGATCATGTACACTGGTGTACACTAGATGTGAAGGAGAATAGGGATACATGGCTTATGTATCCCTGTAGATTCCTTTGATCTGAGAGATACATGGCTTATGTATCCCTGTAGATTCCTTTGATCTGAGGTGTGAAAGTGTTACATATCATGATATATACCTGTTCCCAGGGTATATTTGAAATATATCCCTGTGGTTTCCTTTGATGTGAGGTGTCAAAGTGGTATATATATATATATACTATGATGATGTCATACTTCAAAGGAGCCGACTGGTGTTTATTTTGACATATACACGTGCATAGCGGGGTTGGTATATATATACTCACCTGAGACCAGGTTAGTCTCGCGAGCCAGACCACTTTTTTTCTTTTATATTTGGGACGGAAAAAAAGGGTCTGTCGAGGTGTAGCACTCAGGTTCTTTGTAGGTCGTCGCCACCTATTACTGCAGACCGCCAGCCAATCGTCGCCTACCTCAAACTGGGTAGGATGCTACACAGGATTTTAACGGTGAGTATACCAGACCCTTTTTTCCCGTCCCAAATATAAAAGAAAAAAAGTGGTCTGGCTCGCGAGACTAAGACCAGGTTGGTATATATATACTCACCCTTACCATATATGAATAGCAAAAAGTATAAATAATGTCACGTGCAACTTGAACAATTGATTGTGGGTTTGCTCAACCATTGTTTTAAATGTGAGCCAGCTTTGTCGCTCGAGTTCATGACTACGTTTCGTCACTTTTGTGTGAAAAGGTACTTATTTCTATAGAGATTTTGTTGGTTATAATGTTTTCATCATGGTATATATCATATGAACCACACTTTGGGCGAGGGGTTTCACCTTGTAGCCGTGGTTTATATATTACATATATAGCTATTCCCTTTAACACTAATGAATACCCATTTTACCTTTACAATCTCGTTTATTAGGTTGAAGGGTAAATCCACGAGGGCATTCACAGCGATAACTTCCTGGTCTATTTACACACTTATGAGAACATCCACCATTGATGAATGAACATTCGTTGATATCTGTAAAAATAGGAACAGTATAAACAAGTTTAAATTAGAGTACGTAACTCACCTTTACATGATTTAGCACCAGATAACCGATAGCCTCTATTACAAGAACACTGTACACCACTCTGTGTATTAGCGCATCTGTGTTGACATCCTCCATTGTTGCGCTGACATGTCTCTTCTACAACAAGTTACAGGCATAAATTATCTTCAGAGGCATACCCATGGGGATTCTTTACCCCTCCATCAAAATTAGCTACTTAATTGACCATTTAGTTCTTTAAGTTATCCATTTAAAACTGTTAACATCAGGACAACAGGCAAATATATTGTCAGAAAATTGCCAGCTGATGTTTCATTTGATCATGTCAGCATCATAGTATAAGATGAAATAATAAGCTTACTCGTGTGATAAGTTGAGTTTAAAATTGGATAAAATTGGTGGAGGGCCATAGATGGTAGAATAGGAGGCTAAAGGGGCTTTAACCCTCTAGTTTTGCACTACCACTGCTAGTATTTTCTCTAGCATTAATATTTCTAGTAGCCCCAGCAGGCTCCTATCCCTATGCGGAGGACACTAAGGCCGAGGTGAAGGAAGCTGATTATGGTTAGAACACAGAATAGGTGGAACGATGCACATAAGTTATGTATACAATATTGTATTGTGAAAGACTGATTTAGAATTTGGTACTCGCCACAGCCAATGTTACATGCAATGTGCACACTTCCTAGTTGTATGTAGAATGATTCAAATATAACATAGTTGTTACTGCTGTTATAGAATTACTAGCTAAATCTTACAGGCTAAGATCATGAATCTTATTTTTTAAAGTAGTTATATAGCAGTTGGTTTTGCCTTGTGCTATATTAGCCATCTCGGCCTCGTGTACCTCTAACCTGCCTTGTAGCTATGTAGTTACATACGTAGCTATGTACAATTTGATGTTAATGATGATTAACATTAGCTAGCAACTTACTTTCAGCACAGTCATGCTTGTTAGGTTGAAGAATATATCTTGTAGGACATTCACAATGATAACTTCCGATTGTATTGTTACAGTAATGGGAACATCCTCCATTGATACTAAGACATTCATTAGTATCTGTGACACCATTAGTATTACAAACTTTCATGAAAAATGAGTACTGGCTTACCTATACAAAACCGACCGTTATATAACTGATAACCACTTTGGCAAGAACAACTTATGCCACTCTGTGTATCACTGCATATGTGCTGACATCCTCCATTGTTGTGTTGACATGTTTCTATAAACCATCGTTTTGTGTTACTAGTTCGTAATTAACTTTTAATCACATGTCTATATAATTATACTAATGATATAATAATTATACATGTGTATTAAGTATAGCTTATGTTAGTGAATTAACAACCTTTGGATAAGCGAATTCCTCCAACGTAACCATAACTACCATAATAAGCAGTAAACCCATACACAATTGTCATCATTTGAGCTGCTGGATTAGCATGGAATATTTTAGCCATACCCTCTGGTATGGTTACTTGTGCAGCATATGCTTCAATGATGCTATTGACTTGGATTGGTACCCATCGCTCTGCAACCAGTGATCTGTTTAATCCTCCTGCTATCAAATAGATCATACTTGGTTGATAATATTGTCTCATTACTATAATATTAACATAGTGGTTATAGTTAAAAACTGTGTGTAAGGGATCACGAATAGTGGAAAAATCGAATACATTTAGATACTGATTTGTAGAAGGTACAAGTGTCATCATTGGGTTACCAAAATTATTATCTTCCTCTCCACCATGACTGAACTGAATTACTAATACCTCCTTATTTGAGTGTATTGCACAGTATTCATTCGTTGATAAAGTTATGTTAACAAATTCTCCTTCATCAATCCTATGTGAATCTATCGTATTGTTGCAATAAATATTGACAACAGTAGAAGCATAAGCTGCCAGTATTTTAACACTGTATGATGTCTTGTTAACTAATGGTGCAGTATAATACACTTTACCCCATAATGCAGTGGGTGGAATTTGTTCTATTAAGTGATTACAATATCTAACATCAAATGGCACGTTACCACATTCATGACCACTAAATACTGATACTGGTTTATCTGTAACAATTTTAGTTCCAGACAAATCATCAAGAGATCCAATGAAAATAGACTGCAACCTGTTGACTACAAATAAGTATTGTTTACCAGGGACGAGATATATTGCAGTGTTATTCATAGCGATGTTGACTGACTGTGTGACCACTAACTTCAACACGGTATTATCCTCTGTACCAATTATCAGGATCGAGCTCTCAAGAAGTGCAGAATGAACTGTAGCTCTTGGCACTGATATTCCATAATGTACGTAACTATCATTTAGCTTTATAACAGGCAAAGCATAAAATGAGTCACTGACAATGTTGCCACCATCACTATCATGGAAACCAATCACATTTACTTTGTCACTATTGGTTGCAATGTAAATTCCTTTATCTTGATCATCATAATATGACACTTCAACATCAGGAAGATTCAAAATGACTTCATTGCTAGCTGGTATAATTCCATTACGATAATAATTGGTACTTGGAACTTCTATGAAGTATTGCACTTCATATGTTTCAGTCGTTATTAAAATAATGGATATATTACTAACAGCAACTCCAAGATTCATGAAGAATCCCAAGTAGTAATAATTCACTTGCCCTATAGCACACAACAAACTGATCAATGCATATGTTATTTATACGTAGGTACGTACCAGGGTAGCTACAGGATGATTTAAATAAAATGGTCAACTACACATTAGGACAGTTTTAAATAATTATGTACGTATATTTAGTAGAATATCACGCAGTTTAATAATGGGATGATGTGCGTACTCGTGTGTCCTGGGATGTTATGGTCAAATTTATTGCAGGTGTTAGCTATCTGCTAACTAGCTCTACATAAGGTTATCATTAAGCATTGTGGTATACACACTCAACAATGGGGATATGGATACAAAAATGGCATATAAAATATTATTCCTTAAACCCACTTAGGTCGGCTTTCAATGCATGCCTTCATAGCAAGTTAATGTGTGAGTGTAAGTGTTCAATCATCAATAATTATTATCAAACCAGTATTGAAACTTTTATTGGAGTAGACTAACAGTATATGTAGTTTAAATTATATAATGCCTGGTTTTTAGATGATAAACATCAACTTGTTTTGTAGCAGAAATTATTTATTATTCTAGTACATATACAAAAGGGTAATTACTCAATTAGCTATAATATTATTTACACTCACCTAAAATACATGTGCGTACTCCAAACACATCTACATTTTGTATAGTTCCAGCCCCACACTGGGTGACACATGTAGCACTCTGCACATTAGTAGTGTCCCTGTACAAGTCAGGATTTTTGCAAGCTAAGCAATCAGAATTTTGTGGTCCGTTACATAAAGAGCATCCAATAGGACATGCTAAATAAAGACATAATTTATGCACATTGAGTGGATGTTAACCAATGATATTGTCACAATAATAGTAGCTATAGCTAGCTATGTGAAGATCGGCATACGAATCATATACAATAGATTGTGTGCGATTATTAAAGTTAGTGTGTTTTGAAGGCACATAAATTTGGATACCATTTAATAATTAGCTACCACCATAAACAGTGATACTTACCAACACATCGTCCATTACTGTTGAGATAAGTGCTGTCACTGCATGGGTTGCTGTTCAACAAGCAAGTAGTTGGACCGTTACCATTAAGTCTCCTTTCAGTAGCACAAGTCATACAAAACGCAGGATTTTGTGCAACAGTACAACTAGCACAGCTTGAGTCACATACTGTTAAGAGTAAATACATAGCTATGACCAAGCATATTACTAGGATGTGGAATTCTTTTTCATTACATATTAATATTGATATATTGATACTCACCTAAAAAACATGTGCGTACTCCAAATACATCTATGCCCTGTGTAGTTCCAGCTACACAATGAGTGACGCATGTCGCATTAAGAACATTAGTAGTGTCCCTATACAAGTTAGTATTCTGGCAAGCAAAGCAATCAGAGTTTTGTGGCCCATTACACAGAGAGCACCCGGTAGGGCATGCTACATAAAAAAACATACGTATAGCACATGTATTGCCAGCATCATACATATATGATGTTTGCATCTTTTTTTGGGTTGACATTTTACTACACTCCATGTATGTATGTACAAGGCCAGCCTGTTTTATTAAACATAGTACTTACTAAGTAAGAGATGCTTACCAATAAGTACTTGGCACTATTACAACAAGAAAAATTTTAAAAGATCTCTACTCAGTGATAATGTAGAAACACATATAGACGTATTTGAATATATGCACATGCATACTTACCAACACATTTTCCATTACTATTGAGATAAGTACTGCCACTGCATGGATTATTGTTTAGCAAACAGGTGGTTGGACTGTTTCCATTAAACTTCCTCCCAGCAGTACAGGTCATACAGAATGCAGGATTTTGTGCAACAGTGCAACTGGCACAGCTGGAGTCACATACTGTTAAGAATTATATGAGTTATGTAGTGTCAACTGAGTACTGGATAACTAACGAGGAGGTGGAATGGGATCATTTATAGGCGAGAGCATATTAATGTTACTCCTTGCACAAGCATATCTGATAGGAGGGCACCGTAGTAATCCATTACTTACTAATCCATTAAGATAGCACCATTCAGTTTTACCTAAAAGATTCAGAAATGCACATACAGTAGCTACATTTTATTATGCATTTGTAGTGACAATTGATTACATAGTTTTATTTGTGCGTACATATATCTACTGATATGGCTGCAATTTGAAAATAAACAATCCGTTTTCTGTAAAGAACATGGCAAAACAGAAGTGTAAGGCTATTGTATTAAAATCACAAAGTTGAAGTGTAATCATAAAATTAAGTAGCTAATAACCAACTTAATGTTTACCATTAATAGTCAGAGAAAATGCCATCAGCTGGGTCCCCTGTATTTGAACACACTTACGCACAACACAATTGGCAACATTAGTGTTGCTATTTGCCACACAAATAGATTGTGGACCATAATCCATAACTGATCCATCAGGGAGATCTAAGTCTGTGATGTATTTATAAATGAAAATATATCAATGTGGCAGCTAACTGATATTTGTAGATACTGTATCATTACAGAAACGCGCTGGTATAACTACTGCACAACCATCAAAATAATCTGCTTGTTGACAGTAACCCTACATAAATTAATACACAAATTACGCACATATGTACATATTGTATACACAGAAATTTTCGAGGGACGTAAACTTTGTGGATTTTACTATAAGCACATGCTTGCTGAGTATGACATTTTAATCCTTGAAAAGAAGCAGTGGCTTAAGGAAGCAGTATATTTGACTTGATGATCAGGAAAAGTTACACTGCAATAATCCTTTCAGACTTGCCTTCTGCAAAATATACGGCCCTCGAAATTTTCTATGTATACGGTAACTAAATATGTAGTTATACTTACAGCAGATTGGTAGTCAAAAGCACATTCCATCTTTTGAAAACAGCATGGTGCGCAGGTATACGGATAAAATATACTATAATTGCAGCTTGCTGTCACAAAATTACATCCTTCATCTGAGAAATGTATATGTGTATATAACTACATGCTGAATAACTTAGCTGCAATAATGGCAATGCTTACTGTAGCCCCACAGAAGCTCTTCTTCAGTTAGTCCAGCTTCATAGTTTACTGTATACCAACCACTATCTTCAAACAGGCTGAGTGTGAGGTGACTCATTGTCGATTGGCTGGTGTAAAATAACAGATTTAAGACCAAAAGCTACTCCTTATAGACAAATTAGTTACTTAACAAGAGTATCATATATCAGTGCATTCATGAGCTCAGGGAATAAGGTGCGAGACTCCCAGTGCGTACTATATCATAACATGTGCAGTAAATTTAGCAAGCAAGAAACGTATGATCAAACCCTAGTGATCCTGCTCCGCCTTCATTCTCAAGAAGTAGCCCAGGTAGAGTAGGGCAATTGTAATGATCCCTGGCAGCTTGGACTACCTGATATAATCAATAATATAATCTAAGCATATTTAACAGTATCAAACCTTTGGAGTTGTTATTACAGTAACATATTGACCATTAAAGTACTTTCTTGACAATACATCAGCATGTAGTGGAAACCTAAAAACATGCATACCTGCTGCAATCTTTTTACATTTAGTTACTTACAGTCTAAACAAATTAGGTAGAAAAACCAATGCATGGGTGATCTCATGAAGAGAAAGAGTGTTGATAAAATCACTTTCGTAATTTACAAATACCTATACACACAACATAACTCATTATTAACACACTACATATACGTAATACTAGCCAGCTTACAGAAGGACAGAAATTTACAAATCCCATGTATGGCCTGTTGCCCATTCTTGGTAGTACATAACATGGACCAGCATAAGCAATTGTACCACCTTGACAAACCCCTATGAGCAGAAAGAAACACCAACAAAACTAAATGGAAGAAAGGTCACAAATATGCATGTGCATAATTTAATCCTCCCAATCTATCTGAAATACTCCTGAAATACTCCCAATCTATCTGAAATACTCCCAATCTATCTGAAATACTCCTAATCTATCTGAAATACTCCTATGGCTAGTAGCTTTTTGCATATGCAATCTTGCAGTAGCACAAACACAATTACACATAGCTATGTATACAATTATACCATCATTAACAGCAGTAATATAATACACATAATCTGCATTGATAACTCCAGTTCCAAAAGGTTCAGTATGATCAGCAGGTACTACTACATGTGGACCACACCTAGCACCTGCTGGTGCAAGAAGTGGTTGATGAAAAGGTATAACTGAAAGAGTTTTTTGAAAATAGTTCAAGGTGTATGTTATTGGTCCATCATCAGCTTGTAACATGTTGAGTGTTTCAGTACTTGATATATTAGCAGTAACATAATAAGGTAAAATACGGATTGGTCGAGGTACACGTAACTGTCTCTTAGTATAAGTTGCCGGTCTCATATTGCCAGAATGAATTGGCCAGTTAACCTGCAGCATAAAATGCATAAATTACTACTCCTAACTATATGGTATATATTATATACATAACTACAGTACGTATACATATGTATGTATAAGTTTTTGATTATTTGTATGTTACATGAACTTACATGTATGTATGCAGCTACGTACGTACATAACTACAACTACATATTTTGATTTTACTGGTTATAGCTAATTTTGATTACATCACAATTTTTTTAAGAATAATTTAGTCTATTCTTAGTCTTTTCCACCTTCTATGGAAAATTAATGCCTTGCTGAGATTAACAGATAGAAAAGGTTACCATTTTATAGGGGGCAAATGAATGTGAAATTCAACCTTCAAAGATTTTCAATGCCGAATGTTCAAATGTTTGAACGCCCACACAATGGACACTTAATGCACCAATTCACCTTATAATGACAAGTTTAAAATAAGTAGACAAAGTAGCTGAAGATACATGTACAGGTATCACTACCATGGTCATATAAAATATTCATATAATTTTGGGCATTAAATAGATAAATATATTTTGAATGTCAAAATTTACTATCAAATGTTACTTAAACAAGTGAACACTGATTCGAATGTTACAACATTCGTTTGGGCCCTACCATTTTACCTACATAGATATGTACGTACATAGTTATATAGCCAGTTTTCTTTTGGTCTGGTAGTAATCGTCTGCTCATCATACATACATATGTGATCGGGCCTGCAAAAATCAACCATGTGAGTGCAGATTACACCTATGTAGTTAGGTACTCATGTACATTTGTATATCTTCAGTTTCAAATTGAGTATTTTATTCTGTAAGTTTTAAAAGATTCTCCATTAGCTAAATTCCGCATTTGTGGTAAAAATGTTAGTTTGTTAGTATAAACAGAGCATAAGTTATGATAAGATATATTTCAAAAACTAGGCAATGTTTATGTGACTAGTTGGTTGATTTTTGCAAGCCTGGTGGCATGTGCATATAACATTAAACGTAACTAGCATAATTAAGTAGCTACTGTACTAAAAGATCTTAGCTATGTAGCTACTTAGTTACCAATTTTTAGAAACCTCGAAAACCCCTTAGAAATGTTCCTCATCTGTTTTTATAGCACTTTAAACACATTTTTACATTTTTGATTACTGCAGAACCTTAGCTATTTGCTCTGTTTTGTAATGCTTAGCCAAGTTACACAAGGAAAAAAGATCTTAGCAGTATCTTAACAATTAGTCTATCCCCAGCAATGCTAGGGTACCCAATTCGTCAAAAATTTCCATCAAAATTTTGCACCATACGGTATTCGTTAAAGTAACTTTCGATAAATGTTTGTTTTACCAAACCCTCGTAACCTAGTAAAAATAGTAGTTATTTTTAATTTGTAGATTCAAACATTGCGTGAAAATAAATTCAACATGTATTGTGATACTTTATTATGCAGAAATAGCATCACAATGTAGCTAAGTTGAAGTTTGATTTTCTGTTAATAAAATGAATAAACCTTGGAATGGTTTGTTCTCATAAGAAACAAGTCGTCCAAACCTTCATTCATTTTAAATAAAAAAACCTTCGGATGTGGAAAGTGTACATTTATCCCAGCACCAATCCTCAGCACGATAGAGTTTCACAAGATTACCCACACCTACTGGTGAGGTAATTAACCAAGTGCACCTGGTTTCTTAAAATTACTTTGTCAGGATGTGTGTTCTGCCCCAGGCTATTAAAAACCATGCAATGAAGCCTGACTGGTTGACTTTTGGCATGTCAAATCAACCATAAAGCTGATCTGACATTTGGCTGGCTACTTTTGAAAAGTTTATTAAGCTATTTTCATCACTGCTACCATAAGCAATCAAGCTTGAGTAGATAACAAAGATTTTTTCTAATTGCAGTGAGGATTGCACTTAATGATTTTTGTTATGAAAGTAACCACCAATGGCTTGTAAGAGCTTATAAAAGATGAGATTAGCAATTATAACCGTTTTTATGCTTGTCAAGGGCAGTGATTGCTCTAAACGTTGAGACTGGCACTTTTTCTCTGGGCCATGCAGGTCACCCAGCCAAGCTCAAAAATCCATACTCTCTTATATAGCAGTCACAGATAATACTCTAGTGATTGTTTTATTAAAGATTATTATGTTGTTTTCTTTAATATCAACTCCAACTTGACAGTTTATGAGTGTTCTATTAGAGCATTTCAATAAACCTTGACTGCTTTATTAGAGTGTATCAATCTTGTAATCCATAGAGCTTATGTTGGATTTGTTAATTATTTACCATATATCACGAGTGGAAAAGAGTGGGGCATTGTATGGGGATTACAACCATAACAGTGCTATTGCCTCTCTCCTTTTCTAGTATGATTATTAATTCGACAAATAATTCCTGTCTTTATTAGCTACTCTTGCCAAGGTATCATTGGTTGAGTTTAGTATAAAACTAATTTGACACAGGTCACATCTGGGTCATCACATATGGGTCTTCGGTCTAGGTCCATGAATGGGTCAGTGGGTCACCTGGGTCAACGCCTTTGTCAATTAATAACGGTGAGGTAATGTTAACCCATAAGATCTTTGGAAACACACAGATGTGGAAACTGCAACATTATAATAGATAGCTAGTGTGTGTCCTGTTTGCTAATTGAGCTTGGTCAGTCACAACATGTGGGCTTGAGTATATTCATGTATACATGATTGTATGTTGGTCACTTTTGTCAACCTTTAACTATGTTGAGGTGATTTTTATGTATGAATGAGAAGTATGAAATAACATGACCCACTGCAGTAGCTTTCAATGTAGCTATGCTTCTACAAAAATCCCTACTGCAAAATCACACTTAACTCTAATTCTACCACCATTTTACTCACCACAGAATTCTGGTTAAAATGGCACCTTCCTTTGAAGCATGGCAATGAGGACAACCAGACAAGTCCTTTAATAAGTTTGTAATGAAATTCAAAAAGTGAAAACTCATATTTAGGATGACATTTAGAACATCATGGAGCCCACGGTTATTGGTTAGTTAACCAAAGAACCAAAGTACATTTATGCATGTTGTGAATGTGAGAACCAGCTCCTACAGGCAACTTTTTTTAATCATGAACAGGTCATCACAGGCAGGGTTATATGTGTAGTAGGATAGTGTATATGATGATCAGATGTGTGGTGAAAAGTAGTGATTTAATATTTCATTTTGCATTCTATATATTCATGCGTTGTTGTATGGTTTCCAATGTTGTATATTTGGTAACCTTGCTGTCTCTTTATTGTTATGAGTGAAGAAAGTAATTAGTATTCTTTGTCTGAACAATTCTTAAGTGGCTTTCATAGCATTGCCTATGGCTTCGCATTATCCATACCATCTGCATGCTAGCCACAAAGTAATTAGCTGTACAAATGATAATGTCTTGCTTTGAAATAGTGTTAGCTGTACTGCCTGTACATCCACCTATAGCCTGGAGTAAACAACTTTTCTGTGATTCACCAATTATTACTTTGGTTACACAAGTCATGGTTATAGCAAGAATGATTTAAAATTTTGAATAAGGGAGTAGGGCTCTACAAAGTGCGGACAAATACTACTAAAACTTAAGGAGAAAAAATGGTTTAATATTTGTTTTGTTTATTCTGCCAAAGCAGGGAGTAAATCTAGGTCAGTTTCAGTAGGATTTGTATCTCTTAATTGTTTCATAGCAGAGATCAATCCCTAGTCATTTTGTCACATTCATAACTTCTTGTAGTTGACATTGCTAGTATTTTTCTCTCATAATCAATCGATTAGTGCTTTTGGTAGAATGCATAGAGATTATGATTAATTACAACAAAAGGTTGCAGTACTATACGTACAACACTCACATAGCAAAAAACATTAGCTTAGCCGTCACACAAATCTACAGCAACCATTTAATTGTCATCTTCTAAAATTCCCTGCATGGCATGGATAATATATTTGGTTATTGTACTCCTTTTTCCTTATTACGTAGGTTAGGTAATTTTTGTATTTAAAGCATTGTCTCTTGCATAATTCAGTATTCAGAGCTAAGACTATAATATTTAGTAAACTAGTAGCGCTCTCTTTTGGCTTTACTTTAGACAACTTGACAATAACACTCCAGCCTAGTGAGGTTTTTTCAGGTTGTAAAACCTACGTATTTAGATAGATATAGATAGTAATCACTAAGTATGAAATACAGAGGTCAGAGCTATTAAATGAAATTGTATATACTACTGCAGCATAAACAACATAGCAAAGCCAAGCATGCATGGCGTAGCATAAACAATTTGTTAAGTACGTAAGCTACGTATAGCAAATGACTAGTGCGTAGACTATGGTTGGTCGAAATACTATGAAAGTCAGAGATAATTATAACAGTCTGTCATTGGACATTTGCCAGGCCAAGTAGAATGTTTGTCAGACAATAATGAGGTACGTACATATGGTCTGACAGAATGTCAGATCAAGGGAGCTTAAAGGATTAAAGCTACGTATATGTTTGGTGGACTGTGAGAGTGACTATATCAATTTCGGGTATGGTCTGACATAAGATCAATGACAAAAAGTTATAATTGTCTCACTATTAGTAACAAAAAACGTACAGTGTAAACAACACACAGCAAATATGTAGATGGTGCATGCTTCAATGACTAGTTTCCGTAGGCTATCACTGAATATTATAAATCCAGACATAACAATAATTATATAAACCACACAAATATCCCTCGCAGTCTGTTGGTAGCTAAACCAATCACTGCCCTCTCTTGCATGCATAAGTTGAGATATTTAGTGAGGGTACTTTGCTCTTTTGTACTGGAGTTCACAATAACAAGTAGGTAGACTACATAATAATTATACGCATACACCATGGAGTCTACAAATTTTATTATACACATTTTATTTTACACCATGGGGTCTGCAGCTCATGAGCACAGTAACTAAGAGCACTATAAGGGCCTGAGGGTTTATAAAGTTTGTAAGACTCTATGGTGTATGCGTATAGCTAACTGTTTTATACTCTATTTACAACATAAGGTAGTCTCACTATTTATCACTTCTACAGCCTTGAGATCTAGGAGATATCAGTTATATACCACAGTATACCATAGTTGCCTTATACAGCCTATCTGCCTTTAATGGGATTACGAAGTGTTATGTGACATACACTGTGAGTTTTTGGGCCTGAAGTTTAATAAGTTGTTAGGCGATTATCTTCGAGATGGCAGTTTAATAATGTCGAAGAAACTAAATATTAATGGAATCTTGGCTGATACTGTGCTGAAGAGCGTCTAATGAAGCAACCATACAACAGTTGTCGTCTATCAGGGGCACTCTTGACTTTTCGCCAGGTAAGCCTAAGCAAAGTGTAACATAATATACTAATAGCTACGTAGCTACTGTCAGCATGCATATAGTTCATCTTATGAAAGCCAATTGCAAGTTACGTAGCACTAGCCAACATGCATTTGTCACGGCATTCCTGACATACATAATTAGCTTGATAATTTAGGGTAGTGGTTGTGTCTCAGGACTTTTTACGTAGCTAAAACCGTGTGCCATGCTTAAATTTTGATGCTGCATGTCATGAGTTTCTTTTCCATATTCTGTAGCTATACATAGATTTCCCATTTCAAAACTTGTCAATATGGCTGCCTGGTTACAAGTTTTAACGCACACACACACACACAACTGCACACACACACACACACACACCCCACACACACATGCACACACACACACACACACACACACACACATACCACACCCCACACACACACACACCCCACACACACACACACACACACACACACACACACACACACACACACACACACACACACACACACACACACACACACACACACACACACACACACACACACACACACACACACACACACACACCGCACGCACACGCACACACACACACACACACACACACACACACACACACACACACACACCGCACACACACACACACACACACACACACACACACACACACACACACACACACACACACACACACACACACACACACACACACACACACACACACGCACGCACGCACGCACGCACACACAGACACACACACACGACATAGCTACTCGACAGTATATAGGCATCATATCACCCCGCTACAGACGCCACGTCTTTACAGCAGGCCTATAGGAGTTAATCACCATTGAAAGGAATAAAGTATATACATGAGCCTTGTTTAAAACTCTTAAAAACTGAGTGGCAAAGGCTTAAAAACTATACAACACGCGCGCCAATTAGCTTCGGCCTTTCAGGTTCATCCGATCCCGTTCCCTGCACGCTTTCATCAGTAACCAAGCAATGATGATACCTCGGTAAGACGTTATCTAGCTATTTAGCAGCTAATAAATACTCGAATAATTAGCTATAGCTAGCTAGCTAGCCGCTAGTCACCACCCGAAACTAGACCGGCTAAATGCATGGGCGTAGATATATAGTCACACATATACGTAAGCTGTGCATGACCAAAGTTGATCTTAATTCTGTAGCTTCACGCCTCTATAATCTATGATAGAAGTTAGAGAATACGTATATCTAACGGTATACAAGAAATAACTATAAGTTTACCTTATACCCCCTCGTGTGATAACCAGCCGGACCATTTTCAGCCCATGCAGTGGTTCCGCTCAGTTAGCCTAACAGCTAACTTGAGCAGCCAAGCTTAGTTACGTGTAACTAACTGTCTGAATACGCGAGAGACAGTCACAGGTATACTAACTGACCTTTCCTGATCCGCATTCTGCATGATGCTTCGCTCCATCCTCCGATTGGTGAACAAAAAGGCGGTGTGCAATGACGGAACTCTGATACCCAATAACTAACAACAGCAACACACTCCAATGGGCCATCTTCCTGTTACCACCTGCTTCGCATATCCAAATCTGGTAATATTCATAGTCACAGTCATGACCTGCGGCTAGCAATTTTAATAATATAGTGTAATTCGCATAATGAGTCGTGGGACCAAATTAACGCGCGCGTATTAACGTCAATATAGCCGGTGACGGTTTATGCCACTTCGTATGCACGTGCTGCAAAGAAGCTAAGAAAATGAACCTCGGATTGAATCGTATAGTAATGTAGAGAGAACACTCGCCGCAGCACGCGCAGTATAGAGTCCGGGAGATAGAGCATGCCTCCCTTACCCCATCGTGATGTCAGCTATATACGTATACGGGGGGGGGGGCTAGCTCCGGAGGCAACCACTTTCTACAGAAAGCTTATAAGCTTACTTCTCTCTTGGCTTCCAAATGGGGCGACGATTACATTGTAGTGACGATGAGCTGGCTTCATTGCAGCCTCCCTTACTTATGCAATCCGCCATCGCGCGCACCTGTGTGTACGTGGTGCTCGCTCGTCCATAGGAAATTTCCATCGTGCCCCACCGCCACTGTAGCTAGATTTGAGCCCAATATTATTAATTCTAAATGTTCTAAGCTTACATTGCATGCAGGTATCATGCATAGATGCCGATGATCTACCGTGACTTGCAATCTGAGTCCCGTCTTATATAGCATAGATAGTCCTAGCTACGTACTTGATACGTTTTATACTGCCAAGGTATATCGGGCCAATCCTATATACGTATTTAGCTACAACAGAAAAATGCTTGACAAATCCCAAAGTCACTTTAATATGCTAGTCAGTATAGCTAATTCTCTTGAATCACTTTAAATTGCATGCATGTTAAAGACAATGATAAATGGAAAACGCTTAAATTTTACTCATTGTGTTCTTCGCCTTCCATATTATGCTGTTAATTTTTTTATTATTATGCACAATATTGCTTTTAAAGACGACACAACATTTTAGTAGTGAATGCTCTATTAGAGTATTTCAATAACTGCAATCAAACACTGACTGTTCTATTAGAGAATATGCTAGAATTATGATAATTATTATGACGGCATATTTGATGCAAGCTTAGCTATATGTACGTAAGTACACTCAATAACCTAGTTACGTACATGTTGTAAAATTGTTACTAAAGTATGTAGCAACACACGTAGCTAGCGATTATCTAAATCTCAGTATTATGTTCCTAATAAAGTAATAAAGTAAAGAGTTGAGCTCACTATGTAAGCTCCTAGTTAGTACATACAAACTAATAACACAGCCAGGTACTACAATGAAGATATAGATAGTGACTATATCATAATGATGAAGTGGCTGGCTACTTATTAACAAATTACTGTTATAAAAATGTCACCAAAGCATGAAAGCCTCGGTATACACCAACTGAATTTCCAATATATCTCATTTTGATGTTTGACCCACTTGTAATAAATTCAACCACTTTGTTACCATTGCAGATCCTTCTGGTTGGAGTTCCAGTTGCAAATCCATCATATATTTCTATCCTGTCTGTACTGCAATCAGCATCCACAATATCCAAATACAAGAAAGTGAGCTTAACTCTTGAAAGAAAGTAGTATACACAATCAGTCCGGCGATTATATTTTAATGGAAAAGTAGGCAAAGCAAATCTAGTATTACTACTCAGTATAAGGTTGCATCCATACATAGTATCTGTAGGTAAACATTCAGTCATATAACTACACCCATTGTTTTTTACTCACGGGCTTACCTTTACTTTGCTCTTTTAGTCCTCTATACTGCAAGTTAAATCCTTTATTGTTTATGACACCATCAGATATAAACTTGATGACGACGGTTTCTGTTGAGCTATGTATGATAGCTGGTAGCTTGTTACCACAGTAACTTCCCAATGATACAGCATCTTCATCCTTGCCATTCAGTATGATCACTCTGTCTTTAGCACAATTGGGTGATTCCTCAATATCCATTTCAATAAACTTTAGCTCAATGCTTTTGTATGCTGGCAAATCAATTATCCATGTGCAGTTAGAATTAGGAGCATATGGTGAATTAGGAAACTCAGAAGTATGAATATGGCCACTTGACTCCTCTAAAACATAATTACAATCAGTGACATTTGAAACACAGGTCTTGTTGTCTGCTGCTAGTATGTAAGAAGTGTTACACAAGCACTCGAATGAGCCCTCAGTGTTTATGCAGGTGTGACATCCTCCATTATTAGTGAGACACTCATTAATATCTGTGGAATGTCACCACAAAAATAAGTAGCTGAACGTTATCTCTATAGCTGGTTAATGCCCAACATAATATGTTATGCTACAGTATGTATGTTGTATTAAACTGACTAAGTGGCTGTACATATGTATACATACCATATAGCTATGTAGTAATTTTGAATGATAAAATTTACGAAAATAGTTGCTTGCCAAGCATTTTGAAATAATATTTATGAAAATAGAAGAAAAATCCCAACTTCTCTTTTGTTGTGACCAGCGTGATATGAAATTTTATTTTGGTAAAGGGCTCAGAATTTTTGAAAATTTTGTAAATTAAGTCATTCGAAAATTACTACATATACGGTACAATTTAAGCTTACAGCTATACACTCAACTGTTCAGCTGCCAATGTTGAAAACCATATTATGTGACTGGATTTGACAATTATAAGTAACTAGAATTACTCAGTTTTAATTATTGCTCAGCTCTACTACATGGCTATAGCTAGCTACGTACGTATATGGAGCCAACCTTCACAATCATGCTGGTTAGGTTGAAGGGTATATCCAGCAAAGCACTCACAATAATGGCTACCTTCTGTATTGACACAGTAAACAGAACATAAGCTATTACCAAGACATTCATCGATATCTATAATAAAAATAGAAATGTAGTAATACATATATGTAGCTGAGTAAGAATATGATATATAAGGCATGCATTTTAAATTTAGACCAAGTGGGACGATTCAATAAGGAATATAATTTGTGACTGGCCCTGCGAAAACCCTCCATGTTAGCATGCAAATTTTGACCAACTTTTTGATACTTAAAGTCTCATAACTTTCTAATAGTTGCTTGCAATAGCACAAACTTTGCACAGTATTTGCTAAATGAACAATTAATATTACTTGCAAAGCATATGAAGATTGATGTAACTGTTAGAAAGTTACAACTGTTTAAGTGACACTGTGTAAAATATGCTAATATGGAGGGTTTCGCAGAGACGGTCACATTTGGTATGTAGTTTGACAGATTTTAATGAAAGCACCAAATTTTTCCATGCCAATCACTCACTTTTGCACATGAAGCATTGATTCATATTCTAGACCTCCACTAAATAAAATCTACCAAAATAATGACCAAATTTGCCAATTCGCCAAATCGAAATACCATGCACTATTAATACATTGTTTTCTTCGCTGTACACTACGTACTATACACAACATTCACCTTCACAATCATGATTGTTAGGTTGAAGAGCATATCCAGTAGGACAGTCACAATGATAACTTCCAATTGTATTGTTACAATAATGGGAACATGATCCATTATTATCCAGACACTCGTTAATATCTGTAATAAAAAGTAACAATACCAGCTAATAAAATCACAATGATGTTATTAGCTACTATATGAAATTCAAAAAATTGAGTAGTGCTGAGAAACAACATTCTGTAGTGTATATGTCAATTTTGTCTTTGTATTTTTAATGTGCATTATGTTTTCATTTTATTTAGTACTAGCTACTGCATGTATTAAGTGATTCTCTAAACAGTAGCTATATCTATATAGTTAGCTATGTAAGGGTGACAAATAATGTTGTCCATTATTCAATTTCATTTCCATCATTACGGAAACAACATCATAAGGTGTACATGTAATAATTATATATGTAGCACTGTTTAGTGACGTGTTGGAATTTATCCTAATGGACTACTACGTAGTTAGCCATGGCTATATGTTGCATGTACAGAAAAATGACATAATCACATCAGTAAAGCCATATGTAATATATAAACCATGGCTATACGATGTATTCAACAAATATACGCCCCTCGTCCTCTGTCATCGGAAGTTTACCACTGATAAACCCCTCGCCTGAAAACCGTATATATAGCCGTGGTTCATGTGATATACGTATACTGATGAAAACATTAACCAACAAAACACTATAGAAATAAGTCGTATGTACATGCCAAAATAAACACTAGGTGGCTCCTTTGAAATATGACATCATCATATGTAGTATATTTACATATATACACTATCACACATAGCTACATATATATAACCAACCTTCACAGTAATGATTATTATGATGTAGAGTGTATCCAGTAAAACACTCACAATGATAACCACCTTCTGTATTGACACAGATATCGGAACATCTGCCATCATTATTAAGGCATTCATCGATATCTGCAATAAAAATTTATCTGTAAAAATGCTGTTGATATAACTGAATTGTGTTGTGAATTCTACATACGTATATATGTATAATGAAACACACATAACATTGGGGCATTATTAAGCCATGTATATATATATATTAGTAGCTACAATGTATAAGAAAAATTTTCTTTAGCTATACTGATGTATGTGTTGTAGCTGTGTATATTAATATGCAACTGCTAAAACAGTGAAATAACCTCTATCTTCTTGCTCAGATAGGTTGTCCATCAGAGGCAACAGAAGCAAAGAAATTGGGGGCTGCTTAATTATTAAATTAATAGCTAACGACTGGTGTGGTGACTGTTATATTAGAGTATTTTGAGCATATACTGACTTAAATTTAGAGTGGCTTTGCCCCCACATGTTCAAAGTTGGGGAGGGCGCTCCAGCCCCTCTCCCCCCGTTTTGGTGCCACTGGTCATGATAAAATATCTTAATCAATAATGAACAGATAGCTAGTTAGGTTACTATTACCTTTACAAACGCCACCAATTATTTCATAGCCACTAA
This sequence comes from Spongia lamella, assembly GCA_963930835.1. Taxonomy (NCBI): domain Eukaryota; kingdom Metazoa; phylum Porifera; class Demospongiae; order Dictyoceratida; family Spongiidae; genus Spongia; species Spongia lamella. Next base: position 3,369,880 of record OZ005755.1, read on the forward strand.
AACATTCACAATAATAACCTCCTGGAGTGTTAACACAACACTGGTCTTGTGCACAGTTGTGGACACCAGTAGTACACTCATCAATATCTACATAATATAGCAATGCACAAATGGCAATAGCTATAGCCACACAAACACGAAATAACCTCACAGGCCCACTTTTAGGCAAAAATTTAATTTACGTACATCTTAATCTCAGCCTCACTGCCCAAGCCTGTACTCATATTAACTGACCATGGGCCTATGGGCCCAGGCACTGTAGAGCATATCTACCATGCTCTCATTAGCACGCTTTTAAAATACATTTCAAATAGCTAGCAGTTATACATGTAGAATGTAGTGAAGCTACCTGTGCAATTTTGGTTATTGACCAACTGATAGCCATCATAACAAGAACAGTTTACTCCAATCACTGCATCACTGCACATATGATTGCATCCTCCATTGTTGTGTTGACATGTCACCTCTAAAATACGTAGTCATATCATCTTTAAACAATCACATTATTCTTAAGAACTTAGCTACAAAACAGCTCTAGATCAAATTTAGTTATCATATGCATGTGATTTTATATACAACTCTGTTCACTGATTGTGCTATGGTTGTTCATTGACTTTCTTTCCAGTGAAAAGCTGTTGATCTTGAACACATGTACAGAATATACATAGTATTCACAAAACAGCCTCCCAAACTGGATCATACGCGCACAGCGCAGTCTTGCAGTTGCATGGACATTAAGGATACTGGAAATTAACCTATAGCTTAGGAAACATACGTAGCTGGCCTACTCTCTACAATCAGTTACTATAGACTCTGATCATGCTTTCAACAAGTATATCACGTGACGGAAAAATATAAATAACTGGTAGTCTAATTTGTGTTATATTGAAAATAGGTGCCAAGGTGAAAAAATACCATCAACCTTCACAGAACGTTTTCAAACTAACTATTAGTACTGTAAGAAGCTAATAACAACATTTTTCACTATCACAAAGTTTAAAGAATTTCTAAAACTGAAATTCTGGAATTGAGTTTTGATGGACAACATTCAACTTCAGATTGAGCAATATAATACTTTTATACATTGAGAGCAATGCTAATGGAAGTTACAAGCACTAAAGGATTCAGTAGTTGTTATAAGCACCCATAAGTTTGCCCACAACCTGCGAAAAATAAACAAGACGAAGGAAACAAACAAAAATTTTTCATAATGCAGACTTCGCAGAATTTTGGCTTAGTGATTAATGGAAGGCTGGTTGTTAAGCAGCAGCTACGTATAAGGAAACGATTTGAGTTGCGGACAGAGTTGGGGTTGTTACTTTTAAAAAGTAACTAGTTACATATTAGTCGTTACTTTCAGGAAAAGTAACTCGTTACAGTTACATATTACTCTCCCACAAAAGTAACTAGTAATATATTACTAGTTACTTTTTTCACTCATTAACTACTATAAAAGTCACTTATTTGGTGGTAAAAATTACATTTAGCACTGATTCTCTTATGATAAGTAGTTTTTCTACATGAGAAATGTCTGTGTAACAGCACTCATACAATTTATAATGGAAATGACTATTAGTGAACGGACTTTTATACAGAAAAATACAGAAAGTAATAATTATAACTAATTGTAAATCTTTATAAAGTAATATTATTACTAGTTACATATTACTTTTGAAAAAAGTAACTCGTTATATTACTTAGTTACTTTGAAAGTAATATATTACGTAACTTAGTTACAAAGTAACTAGTTATCCCCAACTCTGGTTGCGGAAAGGTTAGTTTTTTTGACACTTTTGCTACATGCAAAAGACTCTTGGTAGTCATCATGTGGGCAGTTTTTCTTGGGGTCTTGATAAGAATGACATCTATACACTACTATATGAGCACATGTGGCAATACATTGGTAATGAATATGATTATACGTATGTATATAGAAGGTTATATCATAATGATTATCAACATCACTAGGCAACTGGCTAGCTATAGATGAGGATTACCTTCACAAGTTTCATTCAACAATTCATACCCCATGATGCATATGCAATCATAATCTCCAAGCTTGTTAATACACTGCTGGTTTTGTGTACAATTGTGAGTACCAGTAGTACACTCATCAATATCTAATCAATAAGTTATGAGTGACATTAAACAGCTATACAATATACAAAATGTTTCATTGAAATTTTAAAAGTACGTAGCTACATAATTGTAATAAACTACGTATACCAATCTGTTTTCGATAAAGTGTATTGCAAGGCGTGTTATCAAGGCACATGAAAGTGTCAATCCCTACTATTAAGTAGCTACTACCATAGTTAATGATGAAGCTTAGGGTGGTTTTAACCTCATTGGTATTGACATAGTGCCCCCTGGATGCTACATAATCTAGCTATAGCTATTAAATAACAATGCTAATTCTCTCTGACGTACATTTCTGTAATGATGTTTATCCTGTAATAATCATGATAAATGCTGATAAAAAAATATAGCGCATGGCTTGCTTGCAACATGACCACATCAGCAATCATGATCTTCCTATTTGCCAATATATGTACTTCATATTAATATTTTTAGCTAGTATGCATACTTGAAATTGCAAGAACTGTATACCAATGTGAATAAAAGTAGCTAGCTCACCTTTACAGTATTGACCATCAACTAACTGAAAGCCACTACGGCAAGAACAAATTACACTAATCTTTGTTTCGGTACATACATGTTGGCACCCTCCATTGTTACTTTGACATGTTCGACCTACATATGTACGTACATCAAATCATAGTCAGCTAAGTACTAATATACAATTAGCATATTAATATTATTAGCTGGTTAGTTATTACCATCCTAGCAAGTAGAATTAGCGTGTATATATATAGCTACATTTGAAATGGAGAATGGAATATATAGGATAGATGAAACACGTTAACTAAATTGTAATTATAATAGTATATACTTACTTAATGATTCATAGACATATGTACGTACAATAACATGTATCATAGCTACGTAATTTGCTTCCACTCTACACTAAAATGATAACTATACGTATGTATGTATGTTAGGTAATACTATTAAGTGAGTAATTTACAATAAGGAGAACATTTTCAATGCTACAATCAACAGTATTTTGGCCCACTATACTACTACTGCTGCCCATGCAGTGCCTATTATGCTGCCCCCTTTAACCTACTGGCTATTAGTATCATATTGCCTCCTTACAGTGCCTATGCCAGCAAACTGATTCAGATGGCCAACCTAGTGACCATGTGGAAAAATTTGTAAAGAAAACTTCTTACAGTCTAAGCTATACGTAGCTATATATGTACTGTACTACATTGCTGCATCTAAAGGATAGCTATTAGCTATGTAGCTTTGTAGCTACTTACCTTTAAGGCAGTTATGCTTGTTAGGTTGGAAAACATATCCAACAGGACATTCACAATAATAACTCCCTGCTGTATTGATACAGTTGTGGGAACACCCTCCATTATCAGTGAGACACTCATTAATCTCTATAACAATAGTAAAAGTATTAACAAGCACGCTACATACGTAGGTAGCAGCTGGTGTGAATGTGAGTAACTAACCTATGCACAACTGATCATCAATCCGGTAGCCACTGTAGCAAGAACAACTTACACCAGTAACTGTTTCAGTACATATGTGTTGACATCCTCCATTGTTATGTAGACATGTTTGATCTACAGTTATATACAGCTACTACGTAATTTACAGCTAACATGGAGAATCCAACTTAAATGACAAAACTACATTGATGCATGATATAGCTAGCTAGCTACTGTATGGCACAAAATTGTGACGGGGAAAATATTGACGAATTGCATGTAAGGCTGATACAATTCATCAAAATTTTATTCGTCAAATTTTTCCTGACTCCCAATTCATCAAAATTTTCCATCATCAAAAATTAGATATAGCTACAATATAAATACAGCATGATATAAATACATACAAGTAACAAAGTGATACTAGTAAACAAAATAATAACAATTTATAAATACTGTCATCTCTAGCTATTTTGTAGCTACACCAGTTAAGGCTAATATACATACTCACTTTTATAACAGTCATGGTTGTTAGGTTGAAGGACATATCCAATAGGACACTCACAATAATAACCCCCTGCTGTATTGGTACAATTATGAGAACAACCACCATTATTGGTGACACACTCATCAATATCTGCAATAATATTACTAGTATAGAATCAAGCTTAGTTACCTGGTACTGAATTTAAACTCACCTCTACAAAACCGACCAATTAATCGAAAACTACTACGGCAAGAACAAATCACACCAGTTTGTGCCTCAGTGCATATGTGTTCACACCCTCCATTGTTATGTTGACATGTTGGACCTACAGAAACTCATAGGCTAATATTCACAGTCAACAGATAAAGTTAACATTTCTAACAATATACATATGTATACTGTATTTGCTCGTATTGTAGCACATACTTGATTAATGCCGCAGCGCAGTATTAATTGAACACAAGTAGCATTCATTTTTAGGTAAATTTTAATAGTAGCTGAGCATACATATAATTGTTTTAACCCAAAATATTACTACCAGTCTTCTTTTAAATGTTTCATTGCCACTAGGCATACCATATTGATAACTGCATTCCACTACGCTACAATTGGTACACTTATGTATATAGCTACGTATATGCAGCTAATTATTAGCTAAATCTCTTTTACAGTGAACAAATATGTAGGTAATACAGCATTGACTTTGCTCTTTTTGGCAGGAATTCACGATGTGTTTTATTGTATTAAAGCAATAATATTGATAGCCAGTATCATATGGTGGCTGTTTCACAAAGTTGATAACACATACGTATAATGGGGATGTTAATTGTTCATAAGGAAAGAGTATAAGCATAATTTTATATGAAATAATATATTACTTATTCATCTGCTATAAAGGAAAGCTATCCAATCTAGTGTTTGTTTGAAATTCAAAAACAAAATTATGAATTTCTCATAAGAATTTCATTTTTCACAATAGAATTTTCATAATTTTGAGTAACTTCAAACTATATGATAATGTAACAACTATTAAATAATGTAACAACTGATTTTGAATTAGAAAGAGCTGCATGGGTTTGGTAAAGATGTCATCCCTCACCTGTAGCTACGTACGTGTGTAGCTATGTTGTGGCTGGCTATAGCCCTTAATATTAATGTACTCACTTTTAAGACAATCATGATTGTTAGGTTGAAGAACATGTCCAGTAGGACATTTACAATGATAACTCCCTACTGTATTGGTACACTCATGGGAACAACCACCATTATTGGTGAGGCACTCATTAATTTCTGTAGCAAAGGAAAAATAATTTCATTATATAGCTAGGTGTGAATGAAATGTTTAATTCACCTTCACAAAATTGACCACGATAGCCATTATGACAAGAGCATCTTACACCAGTCCTCGTGTTAGTACATATGTGCTTACACTCTCCATTGTTGGTTTGACATGTTTGTTCTACAAAATCGTACCAATTCACAATGAGCATAACTAGCCACTTAGTGACAAGTACTATTGTGCTAAGGAGGCATCTGGCTACTACATAACTAGTACATTGCTACTTTGCTATGAAAGGGCATGCAAAGAAGAATGCAAGTATGCACTGTACATACCATTCTCTTGTGCACTGATGTGAAGAGCTACACACTAATATACATACGTATTCACATAGGCGGCAGAAAGGGGGGGCTAGGGGGCTGAAGCCCCCCTATTTTTAGTGTCACTCCATAGGATTGTAATATTGTAATTTTCTCCATACAAATGTGTCCAGAGAATTTAAATAACCCCCCAGTTCTGAATAGGTTCCTCCGCCGCTGCGTATTCGCATAATTGTTGTGCTGCTTAAACCACTATCGTGTATATAGCTACATAGTGCAATTTTTTGTGAGAAAACTTTTTGTGAATCAACAATAATTTATTTCTGTTCTCTCAGATGAAATATTTGTAAATTTCATTCTTCAATACTGATATGATGGAGATCTAAATAATTAACTACGTAGCTATAGCTAGCTATAGCTATAGCTAGCTATAGCTATATGCTGGCTTTGTGTCTTGCCAGATTGCAGACTCACAATAAATCCCCCCAGGCAGCGGAAAGCAAATTTGGGTAGTGACTGTTATATTAGAGTATTTTGAGCACACACTGACTTATTTTTGGAGGGGCTCTGCCACTGCATTAGTTTCAAAGTAGGGGCACCTCTTTTCCCCCATATTGCATGATCACTACTGGCTTGTATATGCAATTGCTTATATTATCTTCTCCTGTATTCTGTAATAAATTTTAATCCTTAAAAGTAATGTGTATTTCTGATAATTACATAGGTAATTACTAAATACTTATTATTCATAGTGGAATATACTCACTAATCAAAACACAGTCACGCTTATTTGAATGAAGAGTGTATCCAAAAGGGCACTCACAACGATATGTGCCTGCCATATTGGCACATACATGGGAACATCCGCCATTGTTATCCAAACACTCGTTAATATCTGTAATGAAAGGAAAATAAATTCTGATTACCAGTTTGCAAATTCTGATCACCAGTTTGCAAATCAATGAAATACTGTATACGCAGAAATTTTATGTTTTGTGGAAGGCAATTGTCTGAAAGGATTTTTGTGATTTAATTTTGCTGATCATCAAGTTGAATACATTGTTTCTTTAAGCCACTGCTATTTTTTGAGGACTACAATTTCGCACTCGATAAGCTTACAGTTCACGAAATCCACAAATTTTATGTCTCTTGAAAAGAAAATTTCTGCGTATACGGTACATAGTTACATTCTAATTAAACATCACCTTGTTCTATATATAGTAACAATAAAAGCGACAATAGTAGCATTCAGCCTACGTACATCACCAGTGTTATTCACATACCAAAACATCTAGCAGTTCCAGCCAAGTAGAAGCCAGTCCTGCAACTACACCTGTATGAGCCAACCAGGTTTACACAATCATGATCGCAAGCACCTAGACTGCACTCGTCAACATCTAAGTGTAGAACAATACGCATAAAGTCTAAGATACTGTTATTATTGTAACCAATAAACCTTGTGAAGTGTATGTTGCTAAAAAGAATCCGTTATACAATGACCAAATGAACAATGAAGCAGCACGATATTTAACATAAGCAAATCGCGTGGTTGTAGTAACTTCATAAAGGATGTAATCACCACAAAAATGAAGAAAAGTTCCTTCTTCAGTGTACCAAGGGTAGACAATAACATAGCTATCACTAAAATATATGCATGGCGATCTGCAATACACCATCATCATGATAAAATAACTGTAGTATCAAGCGGTTAACTTATAGTTTATGCATGCAGTCATACATATGTAGCTACGTAGCTATTTAGCTAAGTATGTATGTTCTGCATGTAAAGTAATTACCACTATAGCGCAAAATTTTGATGACGAAAAACTTTGATGAATGGAACACTCACAAAACTTTGACGAGCAAAAGTTTGATAAATTTATTGTGAGCTTCACAGGAGACACATTAAGAGATAGAGATTTGTAGGAAAAACTTTGATGAATCACCAGCCATTCGTCAAATTCGTCAGTATTTTCCCCCACCAAACTTTTGTGCTATACGGCAATAATTAATAATGTATACTAGTAAGAGTGATATTTAAAAGTTATAGGGATCAATCTCTGCTAAGGCAACAAGGAACAAAATGCTGGCACAAGCAATTGACAGAACTAAAATTTAACAGTTTTGTCAACATCTGCTAAACCACTACATTAAAATCCATGCCAGATTTCTCACTAGCTAGGCACCATTGTATATAAAATAATATAGCTAATTCCCCAATGGCTCCCATTAAACTTACGCTATTTCAATATTATAAAATGTGATGTTGACAGTATATCCTCTTGGAACTTCAATGATCCAAACATATTCAGTACAATAAAAACTACTAGGAACAGAAAATGAACCAGTTTTTCCAGTTAAATGACGATAGCATATTCCAGAAGGAAGAACAACAGGGGAAACTGAAGGATTTGGTGAAGGAAGCCTACTAACTGTCCATGAGCGCAATGCTAATAAAGATACACATATAAGTAGTTACACGTGACCAGATTTGCAAAAATTCTCCACCTATACATACGTATTTGACTTTAATACCCAATTCCCAATATAAGCTGAAATTTTCACTCATTAGCTAATAGCTACTAACAATGCTATATTAGCTAGCTATGTACATGCATACGTATTAAATTATTAAAATACAATCTTCTAGACTTTAAATATGTAAGATTGGATGTGTGTAGGTGGAGGATTTCTGGAAATATGTATAGTACAAAATTATTATTATCAATTAACCACATTGATCTTTGTAGAGTAGGTTGGTTTGTTTAATGTCCAGAGGGCTAAGCTCAGGAGCACGTCCAAATGGCATATTTGTTATTTTTGAAGAAATGGCAACTGTACCATTTTTAGCAAAATCGTCACTATAATAATGCATTATGCTACTGAAATCATAGGGAATTCCCAATGAGTTAACATCACTGCTATTCTTTTTGACAAAATTGCGTTCTTGTCCTGGAACAATGTTTTTTGTATGGACAGTGACATATTGATCCCTGTCTGGGCGGCTCTGCTCATGCCAGAAGCCAAGTAGATGACCAATCTCGTGTATTGTGCTGCTGTACGAACACCAAGGGGCAATGGAGACTGGCTGAACATAGCCTTCTATTCTTCCAATGTAAGAACAACATCTGTTGAGGGATACGGCAATGTTAATTATTATAGCTACGTAGATATCGTAAAATTAATTTTGTGGTTTACTGAATTTTGCCTAAATTGAAGCACTGTTTCTTAGTGTAGTACATTAAGCACATAATCTATTATTGTGGTATATAGTTATGACTTGTCATAACCCTTAATATGCATGATATTTCAAGTGCATGTTTACACCTTCTATTCAAATATGTAGGATGGTGCTTGTTTAACCTTAGTGTTGAATACTATGGCTTCCTGAGCCACAAAATACATTAGCTTATGGGTGCTAATAACCAGTTACCTAAAGCCATTCACTTGTTGGAGACCACTTGTTTAACACATATAGCTAGCTACTTTAAAAGCTTATGTAAGTGCTAGCTGTAGATTTTATTCTTTGTTCAAGTGGTTAAAGCTACAATTGACTGGACCCACAAAAATTGACCAACATATAATTGCATGTAACTGTTTTTCATTAAATTCTGCATTTAAGTATGTAGGTATAGTGATGATCTACATAGATAACTAGTTAACTTGGTCCATTTGCTGACCAGGCTATAGCTATGTACGTAGCTGTGTATATACGTATGCATGATATTTATATCTACGTAGCTATAATTTCATGAAAGTTTTACCATATAAGGTCATAGTTATTAACTAATTTTAGCAAATTATTTAAATTGCACCGAATAGACTCTAATATAATTTTATGCATTTTATGTAAATCGACAATATTAAAATATACTGTATATAGCTAGCTAGCTAGCAGGGACTTAATTTTGTGAAATTACAATTTGCTAAAAATAGGCAGCTCATGCTAATTTAAAAAATATAGTTGACCATATAGTTAGCTATCTGTTATTAGCTATAGCTACATACTTACCCCCTTGTTCCACTAAAAAACACAGCACCAGATTGTAAACTTGCATATGGTACCAGCTGAAACCTTATGCAAGTCTTTTCCTCCCAATGTCGCATGGCATTTAAGATTTTCTCCTTCTCAAAAGCTACATTGTATTCAGTCCCATACCGTAAACAAAAACAATATAGCCAGCCACATGTATACCTGTTAAATCACTGTATAAACTGCAAGGTACTACTCCTTGTGGCCACAGATGGTCTTTATGTGCAGTAGCACCTCTCTTGGAACGATTTGATGGTGGATGATAATTTTCACTATCAAGGTATGTGTAAACCAGAGTACCAGTAGAGTTGTCCACTAAATAGGGCCTGCCTATGTCTGTTCCATCATAATTAGCTGCATACACAGATATAACATACGTACACATATATGCATGGTAACATACGTATAGTAATGATTAGGCACTAAGACTAGCTAGATGGTAGACCTATAACTATAGCTATATTTTTACCCTCAGGGTTATAGTCCAAAATTCTTGGTACAAAATTTACTATTATAATATTAGCTAACTAGCTAGCTATATGTCAATAGCTGTATAATTGCCCCTAAATTTTAGCTTTTATATAGAGTCTAGCTATATAGCTGCATAGCTATAGCTACCTGGTTTATAAACTGATGTTTTTGAAGGCACGAAACATACATACGTATATACGTAGCTATAGATAAGTGATTGGTGGGATTATAAATTTTGTATATAGTTTTGTCAAAGTCTGCCAAACCACCAAACCTATACTATATATACCATGCATGCACTATAGCATGATGGCCATGCAATGAGGCCTTCTAAATCCTATAGGCCCTGCACAAATTGGTCCCTTTGTCTCCTCAGTTTTAGCGCCCCTATATATAGCTAGCTACATGGCGGCTGCAAAACAGTTAGCTATGGCTAATAGCTACGTATATCTGTAGATATATATATATATATACGTGTATACGACTGCATCCGCCGGCTTGGATGCGCATGCATCTATAGCATATATATAGCTATGTAGAAATTTAAGTGATATAGCTGCATGCTATATAATATTATATATATAGTTATTAGCCACGTAGCTATACAACATGCATATAGCTATAGCTATAATAATTACATTATTATGGTAGTTACGTATAGCTATAGCATAAGCTATATACCTGCTGAACTACAAGGATCCGGCAAAACCTTTCTTTGGCATACTGCAAAAGGCGTAACCAACAATAGAAATACTACCGAGGATAATCGCATTATAAGGACTGAAGGTTCAGCCATCTTCTACAGCTATATCATGGAGGTTGACGAATGCATGCACTCGTTTTGCTGTAATTATAAGTACATTCTGTAACTTGACTAGTGTGGCTTCTTTTGATGCATCAAATGACAATAATTTGTGACCTCCGACCAGGCCGACAATTTTGAGGCTTTGAGCGTGTGCGTCAAAGCATAGCTCTATAATCTATGGTCAAAGCCAAAGGCGCTCAAAAAGGGCAAGACTATATAGCCCATAGATTAGCTATATACAAAAGCCAGCGCACCTTTAATTTTGATTAGCTACTTGGTGGGCCGCCAACTGACGTAAAAGAGCCGCCAATATATAGCTAGTCTCGTGAACCAGACCACTTTCCTCGGGGATCAGTGGTGCTTATCGATTGGAGATGAGGCACTCAAGTTATAATCTGCAATCGATAAGCACCACCCCCTAGGAAAGTGGTCTGGCTCACGAGACTAGGTCGCCAAAGTCAGACTAAATCTAGTCCGAGGTTCTTTCCAACTCAGGGTCCGCCGCACTATTTTCTTGCACCCCCCATATTGCATGGATATAGCTAATCGTATTTTCGGATAATCAGAATTTTTGGTCTAGCTACGTACGTGTAGATATTGAATTGGTATAGCTATCCGCGCACAACTCGACAACTTATACTTTAGCTATGAGCATAATTTACACTCATATATGCAGCTATATATATATAGGTCGCATTTCACATGCACTATATATAACTGGCGTGATAGTTATGCACGTGATCGTTCCAAAAACCATTGCACAAGTAGCTTACCAATGTGTTCAGCTTGTAGTGACCACGCGACTCTGTAGTTACCGGGAAACCACATACACACATAGCTACGCGAGTACGTATAGTCTCACATGCACGTTCCCAGACCGCTTTTTTGATAGCTATAGCTATAGATCTAAAGAAAACAGCGGTCTGGCAACGCAATACCACTAAGAATTAGCTAGCAATTAACATATCTAACAGTAGCTATATATAGCTATCAATTAGCTACTGACTGGATATATATATATAGCTATGTCTGTTTGTGATGGATATAGATTTGATGAGGTGATCTTAAAAAGTAGGCATGTCTTTGATCTTATAGCTATAGCTGTTATAATAAAATGGAACATACACAAACAGCTAGCTATGTACAAAATTAAGAAGATTATAGCTCAGGCTGGATATAATTAACTCAGTAGTCAACTAGCTAGCTAATACTTTAAAATGATGTATCTTTGAACGAAAGAAACTGATTACTGATATTTTCAATTGGTAGCTAGCTCAGTGGCTAAAATTTTGACTTGATTAATTACTGTGGATTAAAAGATATATCAGAATTGGAAAGTAACTGCAATTACGTATAGCTATATATAGTCTTGCGTAACCAGACCTTTGAATTCCACAAGCTGCTAACTGATAAGCAGCTTGTAGGGCCAGTTACTGTAGGGGTATGCAAGACTACGTATATAGCTATGTTAGAGCTAGCATTGTGCTGCAAGATTTGTCTAATAACTGATCCTATGGACAGCATAACTACTGGCTATATGATGGAACAACTTTTCTACTGGACAGAAATGTATTTATACGTAACTTAAGTTATAGTTAGTGGTGCACCTATGTTATTATAGACATCGGTTTATCATGCACCCTTCAAATTAAAATATCGGTTATTCTTTAGCAGAAATTTATTCATAACTATATAGAAGGAGATGACATCATTATTTTAGTGATGCTATTATAGTCTGTATGATACCATTCTAATTAGAGCATATATTGTATCACGTGTATGTTGCAATATTGAGTGACCAATGATGAGTATATAGATCACACATGGCGCTGCGAGCTACTACCGAATCTTAGATCTCAATACTATCCTAACCCGCCGAAAGGTTCCCTGGTGCCGGTGAGAGGCACCCACAAAGGTTACGTGTCACCTGTTTGGGTCACAGTTGTTTATGCCGCCATTTTATTTCCAGTAGATCTCGTCACTTCGATCGACCAGCCCACCATGGCAGTGACCTATACCTTCCGTCAAGGTGACCTCCCAAAGTTGGATCTACAAGTGGACCGTGGGTCTGATTTCGCAGCATGGAAGCTACAATGGGACTCCTACCGCAGCTTGTCTGGACTCGCCGAGCAAGGAGTAGCTACACAGGTACAAGCACTCACCTTATGCTTTTCACGTGACACCCTATCAGTCGTTCAAAACCTCGGCTTAACCGAAGAACAGAGAGGAAGCGTCGATTCTATAATTAGCGCCATCAAACGATACATCGATGGCCACGTGAATGAAATTGTTGAGCGCAGAAATTTTCGTAGACGCACGCAACAAACTGGTGAATCGTTCGATGACTTCCTCGTATCACTCCGCGAGCTGGTGAAGACATGCAACTTCTGCTCTGATGCCTGTACTCAGAAGAACATCCGGGATCAGATCATTGAAGGCTTACTACACGATGATACAGTAGAGGATCTCTTGCAAGAGACGGATTTGACATTAGCTAAAGCTGTACGCAAATGCCAAGCACAGGAGGCTGCAAAGAAACAGCGCGCTATGTTGCATAGTAACAATGCAGATTCGATAGCTGCACTTCGGAAGCCACAGAATTGGAAACCTCAACCTGTGATGTCTACATGTCAAGGATGTGGTGCTACATCCCACCCAGGTGGCCAGACCCAATGCCCAGCCTATAGCCAGATTTGCTTTAACTGCCAAAAAATTGGTCATTTTGCCAAAGTCTGTCGGAGAAGGCCACCTCGGCAACATGTTCCCCTCACTACTACAGTACAGCGTACCCCACACCCAGGACAGCGCAGCCTTTCCACTAACAGTGCTGATACAACCCACCCAGGACTAGACAACATTCATCACGTAGCTTCCTCTGACCCAGCCCCCTCAATAAGTCTAGACATCATTGCTGCAAGTGGCTCCTGCAACACCAAAGCCCTCCCGGACTCTGGTGCTGACATCTCAGCGGCTGGCAAAGCCATACTAGCTACCCTGAATGAACAAGTTGCCACTCTCCTACCTTCTGGAGTAATTCCCAGAGCAGTCAATGGAGCTAAGATGTTCCCATTGGGAAGACTTCCTGTCACATTTCGCCTTGGTGGTACAGAATACAGCGATGATTTGCACATCTACCCCGAGATTCATGGTACCATCCTCTCCTGGAAGGCATGTAAAGCTCTTCACATCTTACCTCCAAGTTATCCAAATCCAATGTCAGCTCCAATAATACATGAAATCACCTTGCCATCTACCCCTGGAGAGATCACAACATCCCTTACCCTCCAACAGGCAATGTCAGCTTATCCAACTGTCTTTGATGGACAGATTAGGAGTATGGAAGGGGAACAGTTTCACATCTCCCTAACTGACGATGTTAAGCCATTCCGTGTCAACACCCCTCGATCCATACCGTTTGCGTACAGGGATAAATTAAAGGCAGAACTGGACCTCTTGGAATCTCAGCACATTATAGCACCAGTCACTGCTGCGACTGAATGGTGTGCCCCAATTGTGGTCACTCCGAAAAAGAACACAGGCTGCATTAGAATGTGTGTCGATCTTTCACATCTTAATTGGTTCGTACGCCGAGAGCAATATCAGTCATCCACCCCAGCCCAAGCAGTAGCAGATATTGCAGCCACCAAGGCTAAATTCTTCACTGTTTTGGACGCCATGAAAGGCTACCACCAGTGCCCTTTAGACCCGGACAGCCAGCTCCTTACTACATTCATTACGCCCTTTGGCAGATTTAAGTACCTGCGGGCCCCGTATGGTATCTGCTCAATATCAGAGCACTATGATCGCCGTATGGCTGAGGCATTTGTGGGATTGACAGGCTTCCGTCGAGTCGTTGATGACATAATCATTTACGATGACAATGAACTTCAACATGCCACTCATGTCAGACAATTCCTCCAACGCTGTGCAGACAAACAAATTGCATTGAATCCAGACAAATGCAAATTTTGTCAGACTAAGGTGACCTTTGCAGGATTCACCTTATCAGTAGAAGGATACCAAGTCGACCATTCTATCACTGATGCCATTACACAGTTCCCCACCCCCACCAACCGGACTGATTTGCGATCATTCTTTGGCCTAGTCAACCAACTCTCGTCCAGCACAAATGCCATAGCCTCCCTACTGACACCATTACGCTCGCTTCTCAGCACTAAAAACGACTTTCTCTGGTCACCTGATCATCAACAAGCTTTCTCAATTGTTAAAAATGCTCTCACAATTGCACCAGTCCTTTCCTACTTCGACATTAATAAGCCCACCCGCCTGTGCACAGATGCTAGCCGCCATGGCCTGGGTTTTATACTCCAGCAAAACACAGCAGGCACCTGGAACCTTATCCAGGCCGGATCACGATTCCTCACAGACACCGAAGCTCATTATGCAGTTGTTGAACTTGAAATGCTTGCTGTGTGTTGGGCCATCTCCAAATGCAAGCTGTTCCTTTCAGGGCTACAACATTTCACTGTCATCACCGACCACAACCCTTTGATCCCTATCCTCAACAATCATCGCCTTGATGAAATTGAAAACCCACGTCTTCAAAGACTAAAGACACGAATAATGGCATATAACTTCACTGCACAGTGGCTGAAGGGTGCTAACAACACTGCTCCAGATGCCCTGTCTAGACATCCCGTCTGCGACCCTCAGCCTGTTGACGCACTGGCTGAGAGAGACATCCATAACAACCCTGAGATGTCCTTCACTGAACTTCGAGCCATTAGAGACACACACTCTGGAGACTCTGAAAGCCTTCGTCTGCAAGAGCTACGCAAGCATGCTGAACAAGATGAGGAATATCAGCTGCTACGAACATTCATACTAAACGGATTCCCTAAACACCGTAAACAACTCCCTGACTCTTGTAGGAGATACTGGAATATTCACCAGCAATTAACCTTAGATGATGATCTCATTGTTTACGGTTGTAGACTCCTTATCCCCTCGAAGATGCGTCACCAAGTCCTTTCAAACTTGCATGAAGCCCACCAAGGAGCACTGCAAACCAAACAACGTGCCCGTTTGACCATCTATTGGCCTGGTCTAGTTAATGATATAGACAATATCATACTGAACTGCCGACAGTGCCAAGACCATCTACCTTCCAATAACAAAGAGCCTATTATCCAGAAACCACAACCCTCTAGACCATTTCAGGAAGTTGCGGTGGATCTATGTTCCTATGCAGGACAGGATTATTTGATTATGGTTGATTGCCACACTGACTGGCCTGACATTATTCCTATGCCACATAACACCACCACATCTCAAATCACCACAGCACTGAGACAAGCGTTTTGCAGAACAGCTATTCCAGATGTTCTTTGGTCTGATGGTGGACCGCAATTCACCTCCCATCACTTCAGGCAGTTTGCACTGCAGTGGGGGTTTATTCACAAGACCTCATCCCCTCACTACCCCCAAAGTAATGGAAAGATTGAATCAGCAGTCAAATCAATGAAGAAGATTATTTACACTGCCTGGAACAGTCACTCTCTTGACCACAACAAACTCTGCCGTGCTCTCCTCCAATATCGGAACACTCCCTCCCGCAAGGATGGGCTATCGCCAGCCCAGAAGCTTTATGGACATCCTGTCCAAGACACCCTACCTGCCCACAGACGCTCTTTTTCACAAGAGTGGCAGCGTAAGGCTGAAGCAGCCGAGCAGCAGGCAGAAGCCACACAGCAATCTTCGGCAAGTTACTACAACCAACATGCGCATCCCCTCACTGAAATTGACATTGGCTCCAATGTGGCCATCCAAAATCCCCGCACGAAACTTTGGGACATTTATGGCGTTATTACAGCTATATCACCCAACCGGAAATATTACATTAAAACTTCCAGTGGCCGGGTATTGGTCCGAAACCGCCGCTTTTTACGCAGAAGAGTTCCACTGTCCATGCCAGCACATGTCACACTCCAAGACTCTTCCGCTGCCCAGACTACCCAAGAACTTCGCCGCTCAGCAAGAGCCAGGCAACCACCCAATCGTCTGATTGAAGACCCTACCTGGCACTGACACTGTAGGTAAACTGGCACTGACCTTATAATCATTGTAAATTTTCTTGTTAATTAGCATTTGTAATTTTATCCTCCCAAATGCTTAGGGGGAGGTGTATGATACCATTCTAATTAGAGCATATATTGTATCACGTGTATGTTGCAATATTGAGTGACCAATGATGAGTATATATATCACACATAGTCTAAATTAGGATATAGGATAGTAGTACGTAGCTATATGCTCAAATACATTTAATGATAATGTTGTAGCATGACGATGCCTATTGTTAGCAGATTTGGAAGTTATACGTTGATATTAGATTGGCTATCGGTATTGACCAATATCATTCAGTAAAGCAATAGCATGGTTAATCAAAATATTGACAAAATCTCATATCGGTAACTATAGGTTAGAACATTCACAGAGTAGTTAGGCTGAGTAGGATGCCTATGGGCTGAGTGAGAGTGAAATTATACTATCACACTGATATTTATGACTGTGACTGAATACCATCACAATAGTTGGCTTATGTGGATTTATATTCATAAACACCATTAAAAGCAAAAAACATGAACTTGTCAGTGATAATGACTCAAAATCAGTCAAACCAACCAGTAACTATAATCAAATAGTCAGGCAGTCTACTACCTTATTCATGAATAGTCCCAAACTAGCTATCACAATAGTGAGTACTATCACGATAATCGCTCAGCCCTACAGCTATACACATTATAGCTACGTAGCTACCTATAGTCTACTATGCATTAGCTAGTTAAGCTTACTGTACATATAGGTAAGAACATAGGAGCATACAGCTATATGAGTGAAGCAAAATGCCTCTAATGTTTTCAACAGCAAAAAGCCTGACTACACTCTTAGCTAAGTAGCCTAATAGCTATATGCTAAATGGAATGCAAGACCATGCACCTTTAGTTATATTGGATGGTACTATGTAGGACCATGCAAGCAAGCCATGCAGATTTTATATCCATTGGATCACAGTGATGTTGATGTTACACTTAAACAAGACTGATTGTCATGTTATACATATCAGTTTATTTATTAGCTATAGCTGTTATAGCTATATGCTATATATAAAGAAAGCATGTACACATATTAGTGTTGTTCCTGTTCTCAGTACTGGAACTAAAATAATTTCAGTACCAGTAATTTTTATTTGAGTTCCAGTTCTAGAACTGGAACTGGAACTGTACAAAAAATTTTCTCAGAACTAGAACTAGAACAAGAACTGGAACTGTAAAAATAATATATCAAGTACTGGAATTAATACTGGAACTAAAAAGTGAACAGAATATGGTTCTTCTTAAGTGACAGTAGTCACAGTAAAACGTGACCTTTCATAAGAGCAAAGAAATTGTGACAAATTATTTCTTTGAAGTTAATATGGTTATATTCAATAATATTGTTCAATGTACTTTATAATTAGTGATGTAGTAAACACATGTTATGTTAAGTTGTTAAACAATAAATGGAACTGTAAAAAGTACAGGAACTGATACCAGAACTAAAATTTAAAAAATTAAAGTTCCAGAACTGGAACCAGAACAATAATTAAAAAGGTTATGGTTCTAGGACTGGTACTAGAACAGTAATTTAAAAAATTATAGTTCTAGAACTGGAACTGGAACTATAATAACAAACGGAAACTGGAACAACACTAACACATATATACACATGCAATGACATATAGTTATGATTAATTTGTATATACCTTGTGCTGCTGTCACGTGTTGCTTCTGCATGCATGGTTATTAAGGCTCAGGACAGGGAGGGATCACAAGCTGATTCAGCTGGGATTGAACCAGGAACTGACCTCTCCATCCTACAAGCCTTATCTAAAATGATATCATAAAATAAAAATGGTGTCAATAGTAAGGGGGCACATGCAGATAATCAATGGAGAATTTACGTTAAATGTCAAATTTGGCCGATTTTACAGACTAAGGAGGCTATCTAGCTAGCTATTACTATTAATCTCATATATACTAGCTAACAATTATTAATTGTCCATGCAAACTAAACAGATATTACAACAAGCACATATAGCTAGGTTGTAGCTACATGGCAAGCCTGAAGAGCTAGCAGTTATGATGATGTAATACTGTGAATAGGTAATTACCGCTAATTTATGATTTATAATTAGCAACAACTAATTACCTATTCATAGCAATACATCATCATATGTGAGAATAGCTCAGTTGTAGCCTTCTTCATCTGTACATGCATGTATGTAGCTATAAGGGTGCATGGCATATTTGACAATTCATGTAAATTAATTCTCCATTGATTATATACATGTGTCCCCTCATTATTGATGCCATTTTAATTTTATGATGTCATTTTGGATAAGGCTTATATAGCTACCCAAACCTCATCTATTCAAACACTATGCAGCTCAGTGTGCAAAGTTCCTTATTAGGTCATTCACATTATACATATCAATGAACTACGTATGTCAGTACTCCAGCAGAACAGAAGCGCTTAGTCTCGCGTGGCCAGACCGCTTATTTTCCTTTTTATATTCGGACGGGGAAAATAAGGGTCTGGTAAACTTCGCATAGTATTTTTGTTCTGAGGATCCCCAAGTCTTGGGGGTTACGTAAGCTGAATTGAACGGCTTCGGATTACGTATTGCAATGTTGCGCGCGTACTGGCAGGTGGATCGTTTAATCGATCGATTAGTAAGGTTGTAGCTCAGTAGCCTCGTAGCTAGCTAATTCCACCTTTGCAAAAAACAGCATACATGCAGCTAATATAGGGCGACAGTCTGACAGGTGCATGTATGGCCGGTTTTCAGACTGATCACGTCGAGAGTGCTATCATTGAGACTGCCAAAACCTTCGGCATTACTTTAAAAGACAAGCAATTTGAGGCTATTTACAACTTTTGTTTACGAAAAGATGTGTTCATTTCCCTACCAACTGGATATGGCAAATCAATAATATACGGCCTACTTCCCGTAGTGCTTGATAGAATAACAGGTACAGCTGAGCTATATAATTATATAGGCTTCAGTATAGCTAGCTATAGTTGCTGCTTGCATGAATAGCTATGCATTTTTTAATCAAGGTGGAGAAGGAAGTGTTTTGGTTTGCATCACACCACTCATAGCCATTATGCAAGAGCAGAAGGCTAAATTTTGTGCTATGGGAATTAATGCTGAGTTTGTTGGGGAAGCTCAAACTGACCCTTCGGCTAAAGTAAGAGTAATGAATGGAGAGGTACAGCTTGTTTTGATTAGTCCTGAAAACATTTTATGTAACTGCAATTATCGAAATATGATGCTATCTGCTGTGTACAAGGAAAAGTTAATCGGTGTTGCTGTGGATGAAGCACACTGTGTGAAAACATGGTAGGCCATGCAAATACATATGCATGCTATCATAGTGATGTGATTTTTAGGGGCGATGACTTCAGAAAAGCGTTTGCTACAATTGGAGAACTACGTTGTCTTATCCCAGACAGCGTTAAAATGTTGGCTCTTACTGCCACTGCCACTCAAATAACATTTAATGTAGTTGTGAAGCGACTATCATTGCAAGATCCTGTTACTATAGCATTGTCACCCTGCAGATCTAATATCAAGCTTATTGTAAGACCAACTATAGATCTTGAAGACTTTGCCTTAGAACTATCCAAAGAGTTGAAAAGCTTAAAGTCAAAATATCCCAAAACTATTTTATTTTGTCATACCTATCAAGATTGTTCAAAATTTTATATGTACATTAATCATTTCCTAAAAAGTCACAAGACCAATCCACCAGGTTTACCAAATGAAGTGGAGTATAGGCTGATTACCATGTATACTAGAGCATCAACAGGGCAGTTCAAAGAAGCAGTAACATCTTTGTTTTCAGAACGATCAAGTACTTTGAGGGTGATTATTGCTACTGCTGCTTTTGGGATGGGCATTGACTATCCTGACATTGACCAAATTATACATTGGGGTTCCCCTTCCACTGTGGAACAGTATGCCCAAGAAATTGGTCGTGCAGGGAGAGAAGGTCAAAAAGCACATGCCATTCTGATGCACAGGCAACATAACAGACACACTGAGTTAGCTATGAAGTGTTATAGTGAGAATACAGAAGAATGTCGACGTACAAAACTGTATAACGGTTTCATTATGTATGAACCATGTGTTAGCAGCAACAAGTGTGAATGTTGCGATATTTGTGCCATAAAATGCAATTGCTTATTATGCTTAACTGGCAAGCATAAAATATTAGTATAAATAATCATGTAATTATTATTATGTAAACATGTAGTATTTTTAATTACCATTTGTAACAGTTTACTTTCTCGGGTATCCATGCCTCCAAAACAGTTGTTGGGCATTCCTGCAAAAAACTTTTAACATACTTCAATGCACTTGGACACCGACTACTCTGCTCTAAGAAAGTCTTTTGAGTTCTTAGTACATCACAGATCATTCTGCATTCTTTTGTAAATGCAGGACGAGTGTGCCTACCAGATTGCTTTTTAGCATTATTCTCATGTTCAAAAGTTTCACAGACTTGATGTACCATCCCTAGAGATCTAGAAGCTCGATCTATAGCTTTTGATGTCACATTTGATCTCAAATTTGATAAAATATCTTTGAGACGCCGATTCAAATGTTCTAGATGAAGATCAGCTGGTACATTACCACCAATAACACCTCGGGTGTTTATGCATCTAGACCACTTCAACTGCTCTGCCAACCTTCTTGGCAGAAGGAAATAAAATTGCATTAGTAAGTTTATGGCTTCCTTGCAGTAATTTCGCCTTTTCCCAACTTTAAAAATGGCAAGCAAAAATTTCCAATATATGAGAATCCTATCCCCATCTCCCTCCTTGAGGGCGTCATTGAACCCATGCCAGATTAACCCTAAGGTTAGTACTTGCAAGCAGTATAAGAATACCTTGTCAGTGGTATTAACTTTAACATCTGGATTGAAATACACGTATCTGATAATAATCTCTTTTGCCATATCTTCAGCTTTGCCTACATTCACCTGTGAAGATTCTATTAAGTACTCTGCTACAGCCACTACATGTGCATGTAGCACAGTTAAAAAAAAATCTTCACAAGCCTTCATATTTTTGGATGGGTCTAGATTAGTTGAACAGTTAAGCAGAATTTTCAGGTGTGGCAGTGTTCCTTTCTGACGATCTAAGCCACACTTGAAAAAAAAGATCCACATCACCTAGTATGTAATATGCATGCAATAAATAAAATGAAATAATTGTTTGCTGCTACGTATGTAGCTAACAGCAGGCTAGCATTAATTTATCTGCATGTATGGTCTTAAAACTAACCTTAAGTAGACACTGCTTAGCATGCCAATCTTCTATTATCGGTATAAGCCCATTTAAACGATCTTTTGCCGTACGATGGTCAACACGAGCAGCGGAGCTCCCTCTTGCTCGTGCCACAGTAAGTTGGTCCCCACCCATCAGAATTTTGCAAAATCTATAGTCCTCTTTGTTTATTATCTGTCCTGATGACAACAGCTTTTTATCGATTACTTCCTTGGTTGGTACATACACATGGAGTTTGTCCATTGCATTACACATTTCATCTATTTTATTCTCATTCTCATGCATCACTCCAAGAGGCACCTGAACATACAGAGTCATCATAATCAGTTAAGTACGTAGGTGAATGAATTTCTTACCACTTGAGACTTTTTTGACATTTCTTTAGTAAATTTATGTTTTATGTGGGGTTGAACTTCATCACCCTTGCTTGAAAATTGTTCCATGTGTTGATCTAGAATTCTAAGGCATCATAATAATAATAAACCTAACTAGCTAGCAATATACCTTGACATAAGAATTATGCTATCATTTTCAAGTTGTGCAACATCGGTGGTACTAATTAAAAGGGCTTTAACATCTATTGGAGTTGTTACAGGATCATCTGAGTATGATGACAAATCAATACGGTCTTTTACAGCATATGCATGGATCCAGTGTTTAGAGATTGTACCACTATCAAAGCGTTGAAATGATGGACGGATGTTTTTATCAAGGTTGTCCACCACAACTTCAAATCCACACCAATCAGAGTCTGATGATTCTATTAAAATGATTAAATATCTTGCATGCATTATTTGCACGTGTGTATAATATTATTTTGTAAATCATAAAGTAAAAATAATATTAGTATATATATAATTTTAGCCATTACCTCTATTAGGGTTTCCTGTGGACTGACCCACAGCAGGAGATGATGGGATCAGTGGATTCATGGTACGGTGAGATGAAGAATAGTCTGGACTGCACATAGGAGTGGACACTGTAGGGAGCTCCATGCTAGGAAGTTCTGGGGTAGCCACCAAAGGAGCCATACTAGGAAGTTCTGGAGTAGCCACCAAAGGAGCCATGCTAGGAAGTTCTGGAGTAGACACATCCACTTGCGGATCTGCAGAACTGATTGGAGATGTACAAAGGAAACCATCAAAATCTCCAATTGGGCTATAAGGTGGAGCGCTAAATGATATTTCACTGTCAGTGCTACAATCAGTGTCATCAGCACTGGTGACATTGCTTGCATTATCAATTATGTTGTTATCGTCAATTATGTTGTCATCATAACCCAGAAACAAATCATAAAAAGGATCCCCAGCATCATCATCATCTGGTGCGTCATCTGCAGGTGTTGACCAGCCTAGCTTCATGAACATGGCTGGGCCGCACGGATTGTCATCCTCATCTAAGTCGGTAGAGTTCTGTATACAGAACAACCACATTAATTGTATAGCTAAACGTGCAGCGGCAGTAGCTATATATCCCTTTCATACCGATATGCGAGCTAGCAGATCTTCCCTCCATGAATGAACGATGGCATCATAATTCTTGATTTTCTCATCTATTATTTTTAAAGTACCTGTATGAGACAGGCATAACATAAGGGGCTGTAAACATCTGTAAACCTGTATAGCAAATGAAAAATAAAACACAAAAATCAGTTATGCATGCAATGTTTATACCTGTTTGTGAACAGCATTGCCATACAGGAAAGTAGATATAATTCTCTGTACCAGAGACATTCTTTGATGGTTTTTTTTCAAAACCATTGCTATAAGAAGGCAAATAAGTGGCTTGTTTTTTAGTAAATTGCCAGTTAAGCCTACAAAAATTGATACCAAAGTTGGCAGATATTGTTGAAATTCCTGCCAAAGAACTTCCCAAGAAAAATCTATGTCACCATCTTTGCTCATTACGGAATTCACTGATGTGGAAGACAAGTGGTTCATTTCATCATGTGCTTGTTGACACAATGCAGTAACAGTTTGTCTTGAGAAGCTGGAAATCACTGACTTCGTAAACGATGGATAACTTCTTCTTGCAAGCCTTTTACCTATTTTATTCCTCCGGGGTGTTAGAATATATTTCTTCCTCCCACCTCTATAGTTCACAACAAACTGTGCATCGAATTGAAAAATGTACATGTAATAATATACATATAGCTTTATTAATCTCTGAACGTACTTCACATTTTGGAGAATCACCAGATGCTGCTGACATATCTCTTCTAACCACTTTATTAGGTGGGCAACCGCTGTCTGATTCAGTTGATTGGGAATCTGCATGTGTCTGTGTGCATCTCAGACTGTAAATAAGTGATTGAGGCTGTTGCTGCTGCTGAATGTTTGAAAGATAACCATGAACATTCATCTTTAGCCTTGCTAATTCACTTTCTAATTTCTTGATTTTAGTCAGTTTTAATGAGCATTCATAACAAATGATAGCATTCTCTTCAAAATTCTTCTGCACAAGTCCCAGGTCTACTCCACAATTTCTTATATTATCATCTAAAACTTCTCTTTCTACAGTACAGCTTGCACCATTATATCTCTTGTGCTTTTTTAGTCCTTTCACAGAGTGTAAATCGTGACGGCACAGACAGCAACATTTCGACGATTCAGCAGCCATTACAGATCTTTCATATTCGGGCAGGGACAAAAGACCCGACTGAATATTAATGAAGCTAGCTACTGTGGAAGGTTTGGTTTGTAGGTAGCTATATAGCTAGCTATAGGCTATAGCTATAATATATATAGCTAACGTACACGTACACTGATTTGTGCAAGCTTTGGTTTGTAGCTACGTAGCTAGCTATATAGTTAGGTACTACTTTTATTTTGCAAAGGAAGAGTTGCTTAAGCCAGCCGATTGCCAGATTATATCAATTGTTAACATAATCGATCGATTAAACGATCCACCTGCCAGTACGCGCGCAACATTGCAATACGTAATCCGAAGCCGTTCAATTCAGCTTACGTAACCCCCAAAACTTGGGGATCCTCAGAACAAAAATACTATGCGAAGTTTACCAGACCCTTATTTTCCCCGTCCGAATATAAAAAGGAAAATAAGCGGTCTGGCCACGCGAGACTAAGAAGCGCTATAGCTAGTAGAGTTACAGCAGCCACTGAGGGAATAGTTTAATTCTGTTTAACAACTCACCAATGCACACCTGCCTTATCGGTAGCGCCGGGCTAGCTAGCTAGCAGGAAAACAAAAACTAAAGGATTAAAATTATGGTTAGTTCACAATACCTATTAGGTGTCTTGGCAGTGATAATGAAGCTAAATAACATCATTGGGAGTAAATAGCTATCTATTATGATTGCCAGTAGCTCGGACACGTGATCACTAAATAAATCGGCGTTTCAGTCTGCAGCAAGTTTGTCAAATTTTGTTCGAATGCTGTAGCTCTAGATCTCTTTGTCATAAACTTCCATCCCCTTATAATTTAATGTATACGCGCTTTGTGTAAGGGGCGCTAGAATCCGAAGGTGTCTATTTGTTAAACTCTTGAAAATGAGACAGCGAGCTAAAGGACCCAGTGGAGATAAGCTGCTATCTAGTAAGTCACAGTAGTCCCGTATGAATTTCATATTTCATATACCATCCGGTGGGATTCCATGCACCCGCATAAGTTAGCCGTAATTACCCTCACAATATAGATTTTATCATGGTCTCTATTATCTATGATTTTAAAAACCTGTGTTCTCACAAGAACAGGTTGATTTTATAAGGTTAAAAATTATGCTTTCCCGGGTGGTGCGGTGTTACTGGGGGCGTACGTTGCCCAGCCAGTAACACTGAAGGGTGTTCATCCACTCAGCTCAGTGATTCCCAGTGGCTCAGCTTGTGTTATTTAGCTAGCAGGGTGATGATAGTCTCGTGGCCAGACCCAGAGAGTATATAAGGCTTCAAAGTTGGCTCATCAAAATCTTTGTTTATCACTGAACACCCCCCCGTCCAGTGGACCAATTGATCCACCTATGATTATAATTTAAAGGTCATTATTTAGTTGCATAGCTATATGTACTTGACTTCATAGGCCATAACATACAATGACTGATTATGTCATACCATAGATATAATAATGCACCTATCATTGTTAAGCCCCACCTACCCCAGGTCGGGCAATGGTGGGGATTACTGGGGATTTGCAAAAACTATTTGACAAATTTCCCACCCCTGGAGACAATTTCATGTTACAAATCCCCTACTATCCCCCTGGGTATGAGGTGGGGATTTGTAGGGAATTGCGCAGAGCACGTTGAAGAGAAAAAGTTCGTGCGAAACAAGGCGTGAAATAGGACGGAGGATTGTCATGACATAAACTTACAAAAGTTTCTATTTTAATACTGTGAGTGAATATTTGCACCTTGGTAGTATTGTTCAATGGTTGTAGAGTGGTTGTGCAAATACCCCCACCCTGGGGACAAATTCGGGTGACAAATCCCTTACAAATCCCCACCTGTAGCCCGACCTGGGGTAGGTGGGGCTTGACAATGATAGGCGCATAACCGTTACAGGGATTGGAAACGGAAGTACATCACGTGATTTGTTACTACGGTATGTATTTGTTACGGTGAGCGCCAAAACTTTCTGAAGACATCCGTGTTATGTCTATCCTACTTCCTGTTTTCTCATGGGGAGTGATTTCGTGTAGTTACAATTTTTGTAATGAATTAGCTCTCATGAATGCAAACGATGTTATCTTACAGTTTGAAGTGATTATTTCCTGTAGGGCAGTTAATATTTCTAGTTTTATATTCATAAACGAGCAACCATTGTGTACCTCTAGGAGGCATCTGGCCATTGCTTCCGAGTTTTTTACTGGATATTTTGCTTAGTGATATTATCATGCATCAAGTTGGGTATCATTTACGTCAGTTAAATAACGCCTTGTCATAAAATTTAGACGGCATATGGAATTCTTTGTGTACCTATAGTGCGTACGTGAGTGCAGCAAATTTCATGAAATCGATCAATTACGTATGCGGATATGCAATAAAACCCTTGGTTTCATTTTGTATGCTATGGATGCTTCGTAAGAACAAGATTCATTATACACTGAATCTCAAATGTACATGGTAGGCACTACATAAAACATGTTTTGTGACGTCAGCCGTAACACGGATAATTTTTGCCGCCTATTCGTTTCCAATCCCTGTAAGGTTAGTGTATCTATGGTCATACGTATGTTTATACACTGTGAATTGATGGCTGCTGTTGATCATTGAGTGTTTGTGAGTCATGAATACTTGATACTTTAATCCAAAATTTTGTAGCTAGCTGCAAAATCACATTTTATAGCCAAAAATACGTATTTACTATAATTGCAGGTTCACAGCAACAAGGCCTAACGCCAAGTGGTTCTCACTGTCATATCATGATAGTTGGACTGTTGCTTATTGCAATGGCTGTCGTCTACTTTCTACAATCACCAGCTGACCAAGCTACTTATGATTATAGGTACGCATGTACGTAGTTTAACTATGTGATGATGATAGATTTTTGATGTGATATTAGCTATATAAAGAAAGATTGACATACTGCTGCTTCTTGGCCCCATAGTGAGTCTTAGATTTCTTGCCTAATTCCAAGTTATTTTAAAACACAATTGATATGAATATTACAGTATTTCAAACCCACAATCGATATCAATTAGTTACAGTATATAAGTAGCAGTGTATTATTGCAGTGATTTCACTGGAGGTCTCTAACCACTTTAATGACCTGCTCGCAGGTCTCTTAGTGGTTTTTAAATACCTCATTATCTTTCAAAGATCAAAGCATATTATGCATACCATTTTCTAAGTTTAGCTGGGGTAGCGTAAGCGACCTATTATCGACCAGTACTTATTATTGACCAGTATAACTTCCGTTTATTAATCATAGACGGGAAGTTTTATTTTGTTAACAAAGCTATGAAACAGGTTTTAAGCCAACAAGGAACATTTTTACTGCGTTTAGTAAATTGTGAGCATGTTTTTAGTTAGCTATCATCCATAAATTTTGATAAATGTTGCATTCGTGACAAGCATGCCATGCTATGTGGGACTCATGGTAGCATATCAGCCTTGCCACTGTTTATATTCTATTTACCTATAAGATTACACTGTAAAGAGTGGAAAAATGTGTTAGTTGAGACAATAGAGGCGTTACTATCTTTGACGGAGAAGACTTCCGCTGACGAAGATGACGAAAGGTCACTTGCGAGGTCACTGGTGGTCTGATAGACTGGCACAAGACAATGTAAATCATCTGGAGTGAGGTGCTAGTGGATCCTGTACTGCAGCAATTTCATTATTGCCCCTATATATAGCTTAATTGTGTATTTTATGCATGTATAATATCTTGTATTGCTTATAACTCTATTACTACACACACGAATTTAATGATTCTTGTGGTATGTGAATAATGTAATTTATAAGGCATTGTGTGATATATTAGGTGGCAGAGTTATCACGTGACATTTGTAACAATGGAGGTGGTCGATAATAGGTAATCGAGAAATTTATGTGTGGTTGATAATAAGTATTGGGCCTCGATAATACGTATTTTACGTACATATACTTGGTTAATGGCGCATAGCTGAAGATGATCCACCACACGTGACTCTACTTTTAGCTGCAAATAGAGGAGGGATAGACGAACAAGATCGTGAAAGTCCGGAGTTGATAGGAGGTTCTGACAGGAAGTTACATGCACGAATACGAAACTCGGTCGATAATAGGTCACTTACGCTACTTATTTTAGGCTATAATAAGCACACATTCTTTCTTACTGTAGCTACATTTAAATAATAAACAGATTGAGCTTTGGAAGATCTAGATAACGGGGGACATGAGAACGAATTCGAATTTTTAAAATACGAACATTTTTTGACTTAAAATACCAGATAGCTACGTCAGTAGTTAGCACTTAGGTAGTTGTGGTATTAAAGAAAATATTTTTTATAGTACGGCTAAATTAAGATTAACAAAATTAATGCCTGTAACAATAATGTACTGACGAACGTTACAACATTTGAATGTTACATTATTTGTGTGCGTTTTAAATCTACACTTGCCTATAAGTTTTGATTCTTGTGAAGTCCACAGTTTACAGGAGTGTATGCAGTCAACGATGAGCTACAGAAGGCAAGAAGATTGTTTGAAGGAGAATTGTTTGGACCAGAGAGTTTTGCAGTAGATAATAATAGTAAGCTCTATCATCACAAATATATACCAGAGGCAGCAGAAGCAAATAAAAGTTTGGGGAGCTGCTTGGTTACTAAAGTTGCACTATCGACTGCTCTATTAGGGAACAATGACTGTTATATTAGAGTATTTTGGGCATAAGTTAATTGTATATAACATCACAATTCATTGTTTTTGGAGGAGCTCTGCCCCCTGAATTTTCATAGTTGGGGGTCCTAGTCCATCCGCTATCACTGTATACTGTATGTATGTATGTATGTATGTATGTAGAAATTTAGGTATGCATTGAGTAGTGGTGGGACGAATGCACATTTTCCAAATTCAAAGGTTTCCGTAATAAATGAATTTTCGAATGATTTGTTTACCATTCCAATATTTGTTCACAGAAAATCAAACTTCAAGTTATGTTGCTATGTAGAAGAATAAAGTAAGAAATGTATAAGTTGAAATGTAATTTTCAAACCTCTTTTTCTGAATCTTTAAATCTACAAATTAAAACTATAGAATTAATTATTTCACTGTAATTACATGCATGGTCATGAAGGTTTGGTAAAACAAAACATTTGTTGAAAGTTACTGTTACTGAATGTTTAAATGTTCAACATTTGTCCCAGCACTAACATCAAGCCATTTGGGTAGCTAGGCTATTTGTCCTTTTTTAAATGGACTTTCTATTTCAGGAAAAATTACTAAATATTTGTGTTGTTAATTTGTTGAATCCTAGTTTCTTGGTCCATTTTAGCAAGTAACTGTATTCACATAATATATAACAGAACTGATCATTAGTGACCCAGCCTGCAAAAATCGACCACATGAGCACAGATTATATCTAGTTAATACATATATATATATTACAGAGTAAATTCTAAATTCTGTAAGCTTCAAAAGATTGATTCTCTACAAGATTCCTGCTTTGTTATCAATAAGGAAAACTACTAACTACATGACACATGCATGGTTTTCACAGGCCCGGTCACGTTTTACACAGGGTGCAATTGTATTTGCTATTCTATCATTATAGGTTACCTATACACTGGATTGATGGATGGGCGAGTGGTAAAGATTGACCTTCAAACAGAAAGCTACACGCTGCTGACCAGAATGGGCGACTCTCCGTACACCAATTGTGGTTAGTACTTTACACATAGCTACAATGCCAACATCATGTCTTAGTAAGGAATAATTGGATTGTTGTCTCAGTGGAATGGAATGTGAAATGAAATCATAGTGAAGTGACACCTACGTACTACCCTTATTCATGCCATGTTTAAATCTCTTACTGCAGCTATAAATTATGTAGCTATGGGTTATTTGTGAAATGCACTGTAAATATATGCATGGTCACCTTTGATTTTTTCCAAATTGTATTTAATTATCAGGAGATGTATGATTGGTTGCACAGAAAATATGGTGTAGCCTTCCTTTCCATTAGCTATGCAAAGACCTTAACCTTGAAATTTCAGGAGATAGATATCTATAGGGAGGCAGGGAGAGTTTGACAGAAAGGGATGACTCCCCCATATATATCACATACACTATCCTACTAGGGACCCGTAAGAAGGCTATAAGCCTGTGGACAGGGAGTCAGAACTATTAACTTAACCCAAACTTTAATGATTGAACAAAGACCGGTGGTGACTTGAACCCCAGGCATCATGCAATCTAGGCGAGAGCCAAAGGAGCCACACAGCTGGGATCTGGAATGTTTTCTGCATTCAATGTATACTTAACAGCACTGACTTCTTGCAGATAAGGGGGTTATCATATACACTATCCCACTAGGGACCCGTAAGAATATATATATTTATATAAATGTTGCAACAAACTAATATTGTTTGCATGTGATTGAATTTACTCTAAATTGAAAAATTTTGTTTTGCAATTGAAGAACTAGCTTAACCAGAGTACTGCCATAGCATCATGTATGTGTACAAAAGATTTATGATGAGCCCCTACTTTTAACAAGTGTCTCCACCCTTGTAATTATATCTGGTTTAATAATTACGCATATAGCTACAGTGCAATAAAATCAATTTCCTATTGCACCTTAGTAAATTACAACTTAACCAACCAGCTAGCTACACTTCTACTAAATCAGTTACAGCTTTCTTAATAGGGTGCTGTATGGTTTACCTATATAAGTACAACCAAAGTTTAAAGTATTTATGGCATCTTCATGTAATGCAGTCATCTGTCCAATACAGAGATAATTTTTGCCCACATGTACGTATGTACCATTATTCCATTCTACATTCCCATTCCCATTCCATTGATTATAGACAATATGACAACTTCGTTTGTGCTAAATACGGTTTGCTCCTGACCTACGTATATAGCTATGTGGGTATCCATTTGAACCATATATTTATGAATAAGATGTGTACCAAATATATAAAACAGCTGTAGCTATAATGTAGATGATGGTAGCTATCCGCTACTAACTACATACCTGTCTTTTCAGAACAAAAGGTATTTCCAAAGTAGCTATAGCTAATTCATTTGTGATTGTTTCTAGGACAGCTTGAAATGCTGGCCCATTGTGGAAGACCATTAGGAATGAGGTTCAATAACAATGATAGTCTGATTGTAGTGGATGGTTACAAAGGGCTATTTACCATCAATGTATTCTCTGGAGAAAAAAAATTGCTCTTCAAGCCACAAGAATCTGGAGAGTTTAGCTGTGGTTTACTAAACAATCCAGTTGTGCTATCAAATGGCAGTATATATTTTACTTGCTCCAGCTCCAAGTTGGCTCTCCATACAATGTTTGCTTCAGATTTTCCCATCAATGAATATCTGTGGGAACCGTCTAAAAGTAATGACACTGGAAGTTTGTTCCACTATGACCCCACTACTGGATACACTAATGTGGTTGGAGGAAAGGAGCTCTTTTGTCCAAATGGTATTACAAAAAGCTCCAATGAGGACTTTTTACTTATTGCTGAGCTAAAACGACAAAGGATTGCTAGGTGAGGTCTATACATTTCTACATGAAAATTTGTGTGTGTGTGTGGTGTGTGTGTGTGTGTGTGTGTGTGTGTGTGTGTGTGTGTGTGTGTGTGTGTGTGTGTGTGTGTGTGTGTGTGTGTGTGTGTGTGTGTGTGTGTGTGTGTGTGTGTGTGTGTGTGTGTGTGTGTGTGTGTGTGTGTGTGTGTGTGTGTGTGTGTGTGTGTGTGTGTGTGTGTGTGTGTGTGTGTGTGTGTGTGTGTGTGTGTGTGTGTGTGTGTGTGTGTGTGTGTGTGTGTGTGTGTGTGTGTGTGTGTGTGTGTGTGTGTGTGTGTGTGTGTGTGTGTGTGTGTGTGTGTGTGTGTGTGTGTGTGTGTGTGTGTGTGTGTGTGTGTGTGTGTGTGTGTGTGTGTGTGTGTGTGTGTGTGTGTGTGTGTGTGTGTGTGTGTGTGTGTGTGTGTGTGTGTGTGTGTGTGTGTGTGTGTGTGTGTGTGTGTGTGTGTGTGTGTGTGTGTGTGTGTGTGTGTGTGTGTGTGTGTGTGTGTGTGTGTGTGTGTGTGTGTGTGTGTGTGTGTGTGTGTGTGTGTGTGTGTGTGTGTGTGTGTGTGTGTGTGTGTGTGTGTGTGTGTGTGTGTGTGTGTGTGTGTGTGTGTGTGTGTGTGTGTGTGTGTGTGTGTGTGTTGTACCCCACACACATGCACATGTATAGTTTGCTGTGGTGTGTGTTTTATTAGAGTGTTTCATAATGGTTTGGTATTATGCTCTGTATCATATAACTTTACTCCTGGTACACATTTAGATACTACCTGAAAGGGCCTAATGCAGGGCAGTGGGACTTGTTTCTTTCCAATTTACCAGGACTTGTGGACAATATAACTCCTTCAAAAAGGATTCCTGGATTTTGGATTGCCGTTCCGTCAGTACGACCAACTGCTTTGCTTGATTTTTCATTCCAGTGGTCACTTTTGCAGCAAATTAAAGCAGAGGTTAGCACAGGTCTCTTCTGAGAGTGTAATATAATAATGCTATGCTGGAATGCATTACTAGTAGTAAAATACCCTATAATACGTAGATTATCAGAAATTTTCATAGAACAACTATTAATTAAACTTATATTCTTCCACTTGCCAACAACAATCCCCACACATATGATAAATTTTTGTAGTAGCAGTAGCGCTAGCTAATAGCGTTGAGTGTACCTTTTGTTTGACGAGATCAAAGACGAACATAGAAGTAGAGCTGCTTCATTTCAGGCTATTTTCAATGGCATACTTCACTATCTGAGCTTGCTGCACTAGAGCAAGTTCAAGGTACATAAGTGCCTGTGTTTAATGCTTCCTTTATTGCCTTTGAGATTGTCTTGAAGGTACTGCAACATGCCGGCAGCACCAAACACAAGATAACTTGTGGGAATGTGATTTAATTTCAGAGTTTAATTTTGTAGAAGTTATGCTCCTCAAAATATTCGAAAATAACCCATTATGCAGTATGCGTAGCTACTGTATTTGCAGAAATTTTGAGGGATTTAAATTTTTCATAAGGCAATATTTAAACCAGGTGCATGCCACCTGAGGGCCAGCGCATGCCTGGTTTCTTGAAATTGCTTTTGTCTGCTAAGCCAGCACACATGCTCTTTGCTGACCATCAAGTTGAATGTACATTCCACTGTTTATTTAGTTTGCTACAGTGAAATATGCAAATTTTATGTCCCTCGTATTCCATTTTTGTACATAGCTATAGCTAGCTATATACAGGCCTGGAAAACCTATATCTTGATAATGGGCTACAAATAATCTCGATAACAATAATTATCTCGATAAATAAACGACGGAGTATTATATACACACTATTCTTAAAATTGCTCTTTATTAGTACTGCATTCCTGCATGTTTTGTTTAATGTACATTATGTTAGTATCTGGAAATTTACTTAGTATCCAGAAATGTACTTTTATCATGATAACAAGAACTATTATCTTTATCACGATAATGGATAAATATCTTGATAGTCCAATTTATGTAAAAGTTATATATAACACAGGCAAGAGTGCTTTGCCTGATGTATATGCACGATACCCGAGGGCGCACAGCACCCAAGAGCGAGTACATATATATCAGGCAAAGCACGAGTGCCTGTGTTATAACTAATATAGCTATTACACTTCCGGCACTCTAAAAATCTGCCCAAACTTGATAGAAATATTTCAGCCTCTTTATATAGTAGCAGGTATATAAAAGAGTGATAGTTTCACTTCCTGCATCAACAATTTTTTGGAATGCGCTAACAAGATTAAGTGTGCGATATATTATATATCGTACACTTAGGTGCGATGTTTTTCTTATATCGCTCACTTAATCTCGTTAAAATTCTAAAGCCAGTGCGATATGAGATTTATACACTGCATGGCTTTTCCCTTTGATCGATCTGAGGTGTCAAAGTGTTATATATATATATCAATTATATCTCACACCACTACTGCATAACATTGACTGAGTAAATGATTGCATTTACGTAGTACCATAAAAACTCACAATATTAATGTAGCTACGTACGTAGATCAACAAAATATCATATACGTAGGTCTCTGTGTTTATGCAGCTTGGAATAATAAACCTACTGGATCACCCAGATGCTTTGCATACCATGTTATTATTGGTTGATGAAGAAGGCTCAATGATTCATAGTATGCATGATCCATCAGGAAAAGTTGTGGAGGGGATTTCTGAAGTACTTGAAGTAAACAATGAACTAATCATAGGTTCATTCTTTGCACCCTTCATGGCTAAGATGACCTTAAACTGATTTTAGAGTTTGAAGGTGGTGATTATTTATGGATGATTTTTAGCTGACTTATATAGGAAAATAATTGTTATAATCAAAACACTATATTGTAATTAAAACACAATCTTTAACTTTATGGCTACCTGGCCACTACAAATTAAGCTACTAATAAAATGATGATATTGATAGCTAGTCACAGTGGTTGTATTACAATAAAAATATGGCTGATATCAGCTGTACCGATTAGCCAATCCGAATAGCTATCAGTACAAAGGCTTTGTTGGTAGTTATGATAAGGATGTAGTATATTCTCTTAAGCCTTTGGAAACCTTGTGACTACCTTAATATAAGGCACAGCGGTAGCTACATGCATGCATGCTTTCCAAAGCCTTTGTAAGAGCTAAGGGATAGATACTTTGTGATATATGCGTATAGTGATAGATTTTTGAAGCAGATGTATATTTCTGATATAGCTATAATACCCATAGGTAGCTAATGCAAGATTTAGAGCATATTTAAGTAAAGAGATTTTCTTTAAAAGGCTACCAAAGTAATTAATGTAGCTATATATCTGAAGCAGGTATGAATTTACATATGGCTACATGACAAATAAACACTGTTTGCACTTCAGCAATAGTTACACGCATGCACATAGCTACACACAAAATGAATATGTGATCTGGCATGAGAAAACTGGGCTTATGTACATGCACAAAATATACCTATTCATGTTACGCTATGCATCTCCTTTACTGTTTTATTAAGATTTCAAGCAAAAAGCTGCATAGCTAAATGGTGTAAATTTTATTAGACTCCTATGATCACTTATAAGTTTGAAATCCAAAAATGTGGAGTCAATTTTTATGTGCACATAAGCCCTATTTTCTCATGTAGTTATATTGTGTTAATTTAAAGCCATAATATAAATAGTTTTGCAATTTTACCAACTCATGTAGTGAAGTCTATAGCTGGGTGATTTCTTGTCTAGGCAAAACAGAACCATATAAAGATCATGTGAACATTTGTGGGTCTCGGCAATAAACAGCAGACTTATAAACTATTGATAGTAATAGTTGTAACGGTGGCTATACCCACCAAGATTATAGCTATCAAGTAGCCACTATAAAATTGGAGTTATATAGCTTTAACTTCATTTGTCCATAAGGACAATTTTGGCAAATTTGGTCACTTACTACTACAATAAGGAATATTAATAACAATTTCTGAGTAACGTTTATGTACATTTAGATGCTAGCTACGTATATATGCATTTAATGTTCTATCTATTGCAACATCTGAAGTGTGATGGTAATATATAGCTACAGTTACACACAGTCCAAGCTTCATAGTCACTTCAATTCATGCAAGCCATTTCTTTACCTGCAGTGAAGTCACCACACACATGCTACATCTATATGAATTCTTTAGTAGTCACATTTCTGCATATAGCCTTGTTTCAGCATGGCAACAAATCATACACATGCATACTATTTTAATGTAACAACATATTCATAGCTACATGGTAATTTTGTTATATCAATGTTGTTATTATTAGTTGTCATGTTTATAGGTATCATTTTTGTTGCTATGTTGTAGCCTGGAAACCATAGGTAATAAGTAGCCCAAGCAACCATCTATAGGGGATATCTGTTATCATACAATTTATGGCTGCTGCTGTTTCTGTGCTCATGTATTGTATTTATTACATGTTAGCTAGTTATGGGCAGTTGGCAACTCCACAGCAGCACTTACATGCAGTGTAGTCTTGTATGTATACATACATGTATTATGTATATGATTACACTGCATGTAAGTGCTGCTGTGGAGTTGCCAGCTGTCCATAACTAGCTAACATGTATGTATATATATGTATACATACATACGTAAGTTTTTATGTGTATTTATAGCTATCATGTTATAACCATTTACATATGCTTGAACTGTGTAACTTCGACTATTTACATATGTATAGCTATCTCAGTTTAAATTTTGTGGCAATAAACAGCATGTAAAAGCAGCATTAGTGATAGTAGCTAGTCACCTATAACCATACAAGTATATTGTAGCTACAGTATGTTATATGTAGCTGGCCATATGAGCATCAATTTTTGGGATTGAAACTATACTCCATGCATGTCAAATGACTTGTTATGTAAATATTTTTATTTTAGAAGTAGCCGGGTGGAAATTTGTTATTTCATTACTAGTGCCTTTGTGAAGAATTTTATATTTACATCAGAAATCTCTGAATTATGTACGTAGTTACGTGTGTAATCCATTCATATATGCATGCAATATGTTCATAATTAATAGTGATATAGCGGGACAAAAGTATTTTGCAGTGTCCCTTAAAGTGATTACATAAACTCAATTTCATATAAGAAAGCTATGTTGAGTTGATAATGCAGTTGTAAGGTAAGGAATCCAGCTGTTAGGTAATACAGCAATGAGAGTTATACGTACATAATATCATTATAGCTACAACATCAGCATTGGCTCTGTGAAGACAAGTTCTGTTTGTGCTATTCATTGAGTAAGAATTGTGTGCATGCAATTATACATGTGGGAAACTGAATTTTTGTGGGGGTACGTAATTGTTCACTTAACATGGTCATCTAATGGCAGCATAATTGATTAACAAGTGTCATTAAAGTAACAGTAAACTATAAACAAAGGAGCTTAAATTTTATTTGTATGAAATGTAATCCAAAAATCATGACCTATAATAATAGCTAGCACTTAAAGGATTTTCTAAAGCTTGTTTACAGCTATATTCATAGTTATGGCTGTAAGTAATACATTGAACTATGCATGCATATACATGGCTTAGTTTTCTCAGAGTTATGAACTCTTACAATGTGTTGCTTATAGGTTTCCATGACTACATACATAGCTAAAGTTTAAAATTTCACCCTCAAACCTTTCAGTGGATAGCTACATAGACTATCCTTTGAAGGTTACTGAATTTAGTTACAAATGGATGTGACCATGCGGAGGGACTTCTATAGGGTTCCCCCAGGAACTGTTTTAGCCCTACTTTTCTGATGAATGATGATACGTATATGTTTATTTTGTTTATTTAGTTGTGGAAAGCTGCAGCTGGCTACCATGAAAGATCACAAAACACTATAAGATTTCAACAATGAATTGACACATGACTCAACTTATATTTTAAGTGCTCTCATCTGAAAATTTTCAACCCAGCTAAATGTAACTTATATATATATTCATAGCTACATCTATTATTAAAGAAACCCTTAAAGAAACCCTTAATATATTGTGCTTCAGCTTCTTGTGTTAAATTACTTTGGTACATGGTTGGGCATAACCACTGATGAACATCAATTAATGAACAAACCATTAAATAAAGTCTGGATGGCTATGTACGTAGCTATACATGCATACATACGTACCTTTTGATTGAAATCTTTAATTTACCATCATAAAAGAAAGGGTATAAAGTAAATTGTATAGAATACGTATATATACAAGTACATATGTATTGTAGCAGCTAATAGCTTACGTAGTTACTTATAGCTTTCATTATATATAGCTAGCTATGATCAAATGCATTTGGTGCTTCTAATGCATCCAATAGTTCATCAATTTTTGCTTCTGTTGTACCACCCATTAAGTAGATGTGTGTATATGCACGGGTCTCTCCTTCATAGTCTATTGTTTCGGAAGCGAGTGAGTATTTGAATACAATCTCATCACTGGGTTTCTTGAACCGTACTGATATAGATGAGGGATTTCGAGCAATCCAAAGATCTTTATCAAGTTTTGATTCCAACTTCTTCAATTTTTCAGTGGTAGATTTTGCCAGGCTTAAACAGTAAAGAACTTTGTTTACTTGTTTGTTATAATCATGAGAACTGATATACGTCCACCAGATTACTGCTGCTATGCCGCTTCGTGATCCTGAAAATGTGGTATCTGGACATCCGATAGTAGTGGCAGGTAAGTCTGAAGAAATAAGTAACCCGGTTTTAGTCATAAAAATGCCTGTGGGCACTGGTGATCCAGGAAACTTGTGTCCACTGGTGGTGATGGAGCACACGTACGGTAATCTAAAGTCAAAAATAGGTGCTGGCTTAACATCTGTGTGTCTTTTATTAAAAGCCATTTGATGAAATGGCATGTAGCTTGCTCCAAGTGCTCCGTCAACGTGTATCCAAAATCCTTTACGGTGGCTCTGAATAATTTTTGATGTGAAGGGATTAATCACCTCGCAACAACGCTTGTCCATGTTGTGGTTTTTCAGTAGTGGCATCAACCGCTCACCAACTTCTTTTACATCGTCATAACCACCCTTGAAAGTTGTCCCATAGTTGAGAACAATAAGAACTGGGTAGCCTTTATCTGTAAAGAAATCGACCAGCTTGTATAGTGCATCCACATCAATGCTTCCTGGTCCACTGGCACCATCATGTGATGGTACTTCACAAGGCCATTCGGTACCCAGTGGACAATCATTAGGGTACTGATCAATCCCTTCATCATAAAAAGTTTTCAGTTCTAGCATTTCTACAGCTTTCGAAATGGATCCATGCGTATCCTCTGAATAAAAAACGATAGGAGTATAAGCATTGGGATTATTACTAGGAGGCTTGGCTCGAACGTTGACACATTTGGGTACTTTTCTCTTCCCGGAATCCAGCCCAGAGTCCGCCTTTAAAGAATTACTGTTTTTTGAAACGTTGTTGCTGATCACAAATTTTCCCTGCAGGTAATCTCTAGCTTTCCACAAGCCAAACATGTTTCCTTCGCTAGAACCCATTGTCAGAATGTATCCCCAGTAGGTTTCAGGATCCTTTTCATCGTGTGGCCACCTTGCATTCCACAGGGAAGC
Organism: Spongia lamella; assembly: GCA_963930835.1. NCBI lineage: Eukaryota > Metazoa > Porifera > Demospongiae > Dictyoceratida > Spongiidae > Spongia > Spongia lamella. Next base: position 3,409,967 of record OZ005755.1, read on the forward strand.
ATAATAATCCAAAACATTACGTTCCATCCATTTCGTATTAAAAGTTACAGCACCTGGTTTGAATGGATCTCCAATGTTGTTGCACAATTTGTTAAGGTAAGGGTATAAGACGCCGCTGTAGTCGTTTCCCAATGCGGCTTGAAAGCCAAGCATATTTTCTGACTGTACCCTCAAATACTCCGCCGTTTCTTCTTGGGCTTTCGTACAGTGGTCTTCAGAAAACCCTTGTGTTGTTACCTGATAAAATTCCGGAGTTATACCCTTTTCCTTGTTAGGAAAACTGTGTAGCTTTAAGGGGTCCTTAGACGGTGGTGAAACCAACAACTTTTCATTATCCTTTCCCCAATTACAAAGCGTTTCCACCCAAGGTTGTCGTTCCGGACCATAAGAAATATGTTCGCACATTCTTGCAATTTAACTATAGTATAGTTAATCTTCATCCGATAAATATACGAGGAATAGCTCTAGCTATTTGTAGCGATAAAATTGATAAGTTACATCATTCCTACTGACGTCATTTCGGACATCACGAATGTTTCTTCGATTACGTCAAAGTAAACCTAACGTCATGGCCGCTAGAGTAAAGCATCGGTATTCGGCCACCATCTATATTTGGACACAATTGCTCGTAACTTATGAGGAGTATTTAAATGCCTGACATGTCCTTGGACACTTCAGGGTTGTGCAAGCTTGTACACAAAAAATCAGACTTCTATGAATCTTCATCTAGGAGCAACGAGCCTATAAGTGAGCCGTCCGAAAACATCTTTAATCGGAAAAATAAATCAACTTTCGGACAGCTCTTGCCACTTGTCTGTCTTCAAGCCAACCAATTCTTCGTTGCGTTCGTGTGAAAGGGCAACTCTTCTACTTTCTAAATATATATAGTTTATTTAATTTAAATCCTTCTGATTGTGAATTACAAGCAAAAGAAACCGGAGTGTCAGCGGATCAGTAATCGGACGCACGTGATTCCCTAAAAATATTGAAAAATCAGCCATTTGAATTCACACTGGGCATTTTTGCGTAATAAAAGTTGTTCTATCTTGTAGAAAAACTCTCCTGCTATCTACTGATATATAGTTTTATTTATTTACGCTAATATTGATGAAGTTACCTGCCAACTGTTAATTAATATCACACGTTTCCACAACTCTACAGGCTCACGTGATTGGGGCCTTTTGATTTCCTTTTGATGCTTAATTCGTGGGGGAGTTTTTGGGTTTTATTATTAAATCAGTGCAACTTTTGTTAATGTATAAAGCAACAGTTGAAAACTATATATCAGTAGATAGCAGGAGAGTTTTTCTACAAGATAGAACAACTTTTATTACGCAAAAACTCCCAGCGTGAATTCAAATGGCTGATTTTTCAATATTTTTAGGGAATCACGTGCGTCCGATTACTGATCCGCTGACACTCCGGTTTCTTTTGTTTGTAATTCATAATCAGAACGATTTAAATTAAATAAACTATATATATTTAGAAAGTAGAAGAGTTGCCCTTTCACACGAACGCAACGAAGAATTGGTTGGCTTGAAGACAGACAAGTGGCAAGAGCTGTCCGGAAGTTGATTTATTTTTCCGATTAAAGATGTTTTCGGACGACTCACTTATAGGCTCGTTGCTTCTAGATGAAGATTCATAGAAGTCTGATTTTTTGTGTACAAGCTTGTACAACCCTGAAGTGTCCAAGGACATGTCAGGCATTTAAATACTCCTCATAAGTTACGAGCAATTGCGTCCGAATATAGATGGTGGCCGAATACCGATGCTTTACTCTACATGAAAAATTTTAGCGAGTATACAAAATCGCTAAAATTTGCTAGCGCTAACATAAACATTTGAGTGATACTCTCTAATAGAGCGGTCAGTAAAGATGTACATACATACATACATACATACATACATACATACATACATACATACATACATACATACATACATACATACATACATACATACATACATACATACATACATACATACATACATACATACATACATACATACATACATACATACATACATACATACATACATACATACATACATACATACATACATACATACATACATACATACATACATACATACATTCATTACGGTCCGTAGTCATAAATTTCGCTAAATTTAGTGTATCACTAATTATCTATATGATCTGATCATTGCCTCGGAAATAACGTGTTAGCTATGTACATTCAGCGGGGCGCAGCGCACTCAATATAGCCAGTTTATATGGGGCTCGCTCATGCAGGCCCGTTCCATTCATAATGGCTGCTACATCTGCAGGAAAATCATATCAAACATGCATGCCAGGGCGTACAGTATATGTATAGCAGCTGTATAGCCATGCATGTACATTCATTGAGTCAATGCAAGCTTACCAGGTAGAGGGAGCTTCATGCATATTTTGGTTTTAAAGCAACTGCTGTATGAGTCAGGTTGAATTCATCCTGCATGGGGTTGTGTAACAGTTTTGGCAAGCATTATAGCTAGCTAGTTTGAAAATTAAAGTGCAATTAATAAATCATATTTAGCAATTAACATTAATTGCTATGTACATTAGCTAAATATTTTGTACTGGCTGCAGACACATAGCTAATTATGAGTGCAGACCATTAATGCGGTCTTGTTCACTAGAATATACTTTATATTTACCGTATAGCGGAAAAGTTTGGCGGCGAGAAAGTTTGGCAAATTCACTGTTATGAGTGTTTGGTGAGGAAAAGTTTGGCGAATGAATAGATTCAGCCATAAGGTAACAATTATAAGTAGAAATTTGGATGGTTTTAGTTTGGCGAATCACGGACGATTTGCCAAATTCACCAAAACTTTCCCGCTATATGGTATTAAATCAGTTAGTTATTTGTTGCCTACAGTTTACAATTTAAACTAGCTAGCTATGTAGCTACGTAGCTATAACTTGCAAATTACGTACTTGCTCCAACTCAGTGTTTGCATGGGGCTCAAACCCATGCAGTTAATGTAACCATGTACACTGCCTACAGACACATATACATAAGTGTGTGTCTCATTAAGACATTCCACAAATTCCCTCTCTATGATAAACAAGGCAGAAATATCACTATTAGGGCTGTGCGATAATAGAATATCACTATTAGGGCTGTGCGATAATAGAAATTCTCCTATCACGATAATGCTGCTTATTATCACGATTATCACGATAGTTCCATGTATGCATGAAATTCACCAAAACACTATTAAGTACTCTTCATTGTGTTCATTACAGTGCCTAGTAGATACACAGTTAGCCATATCTATGTTAAAATTCCAGCATATTTCTCTACTAAAGGCAACATCTTTACAGTGAATCATAAAATATATTTCACATCTATCACAGTAGCTACTGAAAAAATCATTATCACAATAACAATAATATTTATCACTGCGATTATCATATATTTTCGATTATCACACAGCACTAATCACTATGTAACGAGTACTCCTTAACGTTTCTCTGCGTAACCAGCTTTCCTTAGCTACGCCTCCGATATAACTCGTAACTAACTCTACGTCCATTGTAACAAACAAGACTAACTATGTATATATTTATCGTATATGTATTGTACCATGTATATATGTTACATGTCCACATGCGCATGTGCAGGACGCGCGCGGGTGGAGATAGAGTTAGTTACGAGTTATATCGGAGGCGTATAGCTAAGGAAAGCTGGTTACATAGAGAAACGTTAAGGAGTACTCGTTACAACTATATATAGGCACACCAACAATTGTGGCTTTTAGTTTTATATCATTTGCTTAAAGTAAACCCACAATCACTCCCACCATTCATGCAAGAACATTATGACAACCATAAAATAAAGCCCCACAATCACAACGAGTACCCGTTATTACGTATATAAAGGGACCAAAATATGTGACCTGGATATGACTTAAAATTCTCCTGCAAAACTTCCCGGATATATGGCTAAACACGAGTGCCTGTTATTTCTATAGCTAATATGTTACAGTTTCAGTACTGTATAAAACTTCCTGAACTTGATGCTGATATGTGACCCGGCATTAGAAAATATGGCTTATGTACACATAAAAATTGACCACATTTTTGGATTTCAAACTTTATATAAATAACTTTATAAGTAATCATAGGAGTCTAATAAAATTTTCACCATTAATTAATGCAGTTTTTCATGGGGAATCTCATGCAACTAAATAGTAAAGGAGATACATACTGTAATATGAATAGGTAAATTTTGTGTACATAAGCCCAGTTTTCTCATGCTGTGTTTGTGGAACTTTTGCTATACAGTGTAGCTATTACATTGGCTGGTCTATGAGTAGCTCAAGAAAGCCACACTTTCATTGCACCCCATTAATTGTACCCCTCCTCTATATGTATACATGCTACTACTGAGTTAGCTATACATGGTAGCTACCCGCCTCATAGCTATGGACTGCTTGGATCATGAATGAAACATAAATTAATTGTCTAACTGGACCATTTCTACCTAGACTATTCATTATGAAGTGACACTGCAGTCAACAAGTTGGGTGGAGTATGAATCAAAGTTAGACGCTAGCTATCTTTCCATAGTTAGCTATGTATGCAACAGGATTGAGACCGGGTCACAATCAGGTCACCCAGTGATCCGTTGACCCATCGGCTTAGACCTGGTGATCTGGATATGACCCAGATTAAACCAGTTTTTGTTTACAGAGCAACATAACTATTATGAACTACTACTTTATAAGAAACTAGCGGGCGCTTATAATCTCCAATCGATAAGCGCCCTGCGGAGAAATAGGGTCTGGTTCACGAGACTAATTACAAACCCAGGTCAACCAAAAGTGTAGCTACTAACTTGACAGCCGGTGGCTGGCATGTTGATAGAGAAGTAAAACTATGCAAATGCTGGAAGTAACAAAGACTACTACTACTATAACTTACGACTTAGTCACAGTTACCTTTTTGGCACGGGCTTTCGAGCGCCTTTTATCAATTTTCCGCACCAAGAACTTCCATCTGAGCTCTGTAGCGGTCGAGTTAAAGCGGTATAATAATGCTGTCATCTTCTCAGTCGCCTTCGTAGCCTCGCGTGGGCGGCTGGAGGACCAGGACTACCGGTATCTAGATTAAACGCCTGGCGCTTCTACATAACTCTTCTGTGAAATAATTTCTTTTGTGTTGGGATACTACTCCGAGTACTAAGTATCATAAGCTGCAAATCAGTCAAAATCATGGCCACAAGAAAGCGAGATGTTTCAGGAAAGAAACCCGAGAAGCAAGTCAAGCAACCGAATCAGCCTAGCACAGAAGATATCATTAAGCCCACTAGTGAGTTTGTATACCAAAGAAGGAGACTATCAACGTAGATATAGAATATGCGTACGTAGATGGATAATCATAGCTTACAAAATCATGGGGAAACAACTGTCAAGCATATGCCTCGACATATGCATTAAACTAGTCAATACCTACGAGGGGGCGCTTATAATGACCCGTCAGCGCACTAGACTGCACTTAGCCAGACCCCTATGTAAAGTTTAGGGATCTGGTTTACATATGTAGTGAACATGTCAGCATATGGTGTACTTGTACCATAGTGTAGATAGAAAACCAAGCTCGGCGGCATTGCTGAACTTGCAACACTCAGTTGAGCCTTGCCGGCTCACACGGCTGGGGAGCTGTCAGCAGAGTCTAACAACAGTGTTAATTGTCATCAGCAATTAATAGTAAAAATTAAACCAAACAATTCAAATATTCGTTATTCATTCTTTGTATTCTAAATGATGTGTTTTTTATACGTACTAAATAGAAAACTTTCTTGAGCTTTTCTTTACATTTATACAGGATTTTATGTATCATTCATTCTTCTTTTCCTATCGCAAATTTAGATTTTCTATAATCAACATGTGCATTTTTTTAGGTACAGATCAAATAGCAAACAGAGGATATTCTTGCAGATATATTTGTTACCTATTTTTTGGACTCTTGGTCATCATTGCTATCGTTCTCTACCTGTTACCATCTCGAATTGACCCAATTGCTTACAAGTATGTGTGTATGCTAAATTGCTAATAGTATGCTGTACTTAGTGTGTTATCTGGTATAAATTAAAATAAACTTTGATCTATTACTCTAATAGTGACTGCACTATTAGAGAGTATCAAATGTTCGCTAAATCTGCTAAGAGACCATCCATAATTTTCAGCATTTTCACAAGTGTAGTTAGCGTACAGAGAGTACTCTTTTTACATATCCCCTCCCCCTACCCAAAAGCGTACTATAAAAATGTTGATTGGCTAAACTTATTTCATGTACAGGTACAGTAGCCAAGACCAACATTTTTTAAAGCGTACAACTGGATTTACCCCCTCCCCCTAGCGTACTCTCTGTACTCTTGTGAAAATGCTGAAAATAATGGATGATCCCTAAATGTGACCGTATTTGTGAAAAGGGGTCTTATACACGCATCCGATTTTGCAACTTTGAAGAGGCATAACTTCATTTGTGAGTGAACTATTAAGCTGAAATTTTCTCTCGCATGAGCTGAGTTGAGTTACACATCCTTAAAGTCACAAAATTACATGAGCTGAGTTACACATCCTTAAAGTCACAAAATTGAAAGACCCCTTTTTGCAAATCCGGTCACAAATATGCAGGGGCGGATCTAGGATATTTTGAGGGAGGGGGCTAAACCTAGAAGTGTATCTCTGTAGCAGGGGGTCTGGGGGGCGCAGCCCCCCAGAAGCTATAGGCTATTTGGTTTTTGAACTACCAAAATCAAGGATTTAGAGCACATTTGATGGATTTTTTAAAAAGGGCTAATAAAATGCATGTATAATTGAACCAGGGGTGTGGTGGGTGCAACCCCTCTGAGGGTATAGGTTATTTTATTTTGTAAAGTGTAAAAATGACACTTAATGCAAGAATTAATGTGTTTTAGTGCATTTTTATATCAATACATAGAGTCTATAATGTTCCTTGAGGTTGCAAGGAGGGGGAGGGCTATAGCCCCCCTAGCCCCCCCCCTAAATCCGCCACTGAATATGTATTGCTAATATTGTTCAGCTTAAGATACGTACATAATGCCAAGAGTCCATAGTAGGTAACTATTATGAACTCTTGATAATCAGCTGCACTTGTAACACAGCTTTTATTTGTAAATATATTTTGAAATAGTTTGTAACCAGTTAACCAAATAAAATACATACATAATAACATCCAATGGGATCTGCTTTATGCATAGAACTTTATATAAATTGGATAGTTCCAATCAATTGTATTATTCACAGGGATGAGAATATAGTGATTTTTTCTGTCTGTATCTTGCTACAGTGTACGTAGCTTGTATCAAGAGCACATAATACTCTTGCTGCATATCCTATGTAAATATTTCAAGTATAAAATTTTTGCTGATTTCATGGTTTTCCATATACTATAATGCAGGATTTTAATTTGGTGAGTTAAAATATAAACTAGCCGTACTTCATCTACTAAGTGTATTATGCTATTAGCTACGAACACAAGTGGGTATGTAGAATTTAAAAAAATAATCTGGGTAACCAGGTCAAAGCCAAATGGGTCAACAGATCAAAGCCAATGGGTCAACAGATCACTGGGTCACCATGATTGTGACACAGTTTCAACCCTGACTGAATTATCCCTGAATACAACTATTATGGAAGTGCTGTAAATTTGGTTGATACTCTAATAGAACAGTCACCATATTATTTTTGACTGCTATATTAGAGAGTATTACAATCCTGAGCTTGACCCGGTGACCTGATAAAAAGTGACCTATCTGATCCAGATATGCAGATTGACCCGATCCAAGATTAAGTTACAGAGGTGCTTATGTGCATGCATGAAGAAGTGATTTAGAAATGACACCAAATTTTTCTCCTTTGAATATCTTTATTAAAACATGTAGCTATAACTATTATTACATGACCAGTACTGTACAATGAGAAACTATGATGAAGGGAGACTTTGATGAATCCTCACTTCAGCAGCTTTGACAAGTTGCTTGACATCACTCTCTTGCTTGACATTATAAAGGCACTTATTTGGGATATATTGATTGGTTAAAGTTTGGTGATTTCACTCTGATTCATCAAATTCGTCAAAGTTTCCTGTTGTACGGTAAGCGATTCACCAGTTATGGAAGAATTTGCTAATACTGGGTTTCTGGGTTTTATTCGAAGAATAAGTGAATAAAAGTTGATTCAAGAATCTGTTGAATGCAAAACTGTGACCAGAGTAAATATTGTTGTGCAACTTAGTTTACAGTATGTCTTATCAACAGGTTTAGTGACACTGCTGGTGGTCCACCATCACCTACTGGAGTGTTTGCTCCAAACAATGAACTGCAAAAGGCAAGGAGGTTATTTGAGGGAGAACTTGTGGGAGCTGAGGCATTCGCAACAGATGAAGATGGTAATTTTTATTAATGTAGACTAAAAGCAAGATCTAACTATGATGAAATTTCTCCCTATAAGTGGATGCTTCAAACTTTTAGTGACCCAAAAGTCCTCTAACTATGTAACTAATAACCATGTGTGCTTATATCTGATATGTTGATAGCATTTGGGATAACAAAATCTCCAAAATGATTACAACAAATAAGAAATTCATTAATATTCAATATTCTTAGCAATGTACGGTATAGCCTAATTATTTCGAGGGTGAAATTTTTGCTGATTTCACGAAAAACCATTTGTCCTCTATTGCAATTCAATACTGTACTTCAGTTATCCGTGATAAAGTATTCAGCAAGTTGCAAAAAATTCACAAATCCACAAAAAATTTTACCCTCGAAAATATTAGGCTATACGATACTTTAAGTGGTCATATTCTATTACAGGCTACATATACACTGGGCTACTCGACGGACGCGTAGTAAAGATAAATCTTAAGAATGAGACATTTGATGTGCTGACAAGGATGGGTGACCCACCATATGATGATTGTGGTTAGTCAGTTATCAGGTAGCTAGATGCAGGGCTGGGTGATATCACAAACTCTATATCACGATAATCACGACAGTAAATAAGTCAGGCTGTAGCCTGAGTGGTTCTCTCAGCCTTGCGTTTGTTTGTGACCTTTTGTTATGAATTTTGTTGCCTCACAATATATATAGCTACGTATACAAAATAGTAGGTATTGTATCTGTGTAGAGATTAGCCGGCATACCCATATAGATAATTATTGTTTTATTACAGGAAAGGTCGAAAAAATTCCATCTTGTGGAAGACCTCTAGGATTACAGATTAACAAAGAAGGAAACCTCCTATTGGTAGACAGTTATAAAGGTTTATTCCACATCAACACAAAATCTGGTGAGAAGCAACATCTTTTCAAGCCGGAAGAAACTGGTGAACTGTCTTGCTTATTTTTCAACAACATGGTTTTGCATTCCAATGGAAGCATATTCATCACTTGCTACAGCACGAAGTTTGCTTTCCATGATCTTGTGCTAGATTCAGTGGAAGCCAGGGCGAATGGCAAAGTGTTTCATTATAATCCCACCATTCGTCGTACCACTGTGCTGAAGAAAGATTTACATTCACCCAATGGGATTGCTTTGAGTTCTGGTGAAGACTTTTTGGTACTTTCTGAATTAACAAGAGCAAGGCTTATTAAGTAAATATTTCTGTAATGTAGAATTTGTATGTGCTTAGGCAGTAACTGTGTTGTATATGCCATGCATTCTGTGTCAACTATTTGTACACAATTTTTAAGTATATAGCTAGCTACATATATGTCTTTACAGGTATTACTTGAAGGGGCCAAAAGCAGGAATGTGGGAGACATTCATTGATAATCTTCCAGCATTAGTTGACAACATAACACCCACTAGACATACTCCTGGATTCTGGGCTGCTGGCGTGGTTGTACGCTATGGAACTATGATAGATTTTATGGCTGACAAACCTTGGATACGGCTTATTGCAGGAAAAGTACATAACTATGTAGCTACGTAGAATCACATCCAGGGTTAGCTAAATTTAGCTACTTATAATAATGTATAGCTATATATAGTCATATAGCTATAGTTCATGAATCATATTTTTGTATAGTTGCAGTTGGTAAATCTAATAGAGCAAACCATGCCAAGACACAGTATGGTAATGATGATTAGTGAAGAGGGCTCAGTAATCAAGTGTCTTCAAGATCAAGCTGGAGAGGTAGTGTACAGGATCTCTGAGGCATTCGAGTTTGAAGGAGAGCTTTATTTGGGCTCATTCGTTGCTCCATTCATAGGCAAACTGAAACTATAGATATTCAGATAGTTGTGTGTAGTAATTATTTTTTTATTTCATCAATTATTTTGTTGACATAGCTACAAAAAAGAGGCAAAATTGTTTGGTTTTAAACTTGACAACTGAAAATGTAGAGGCTATGCTACTGAGTACCGGCTATCAGTGCCAGTTGCTTCTTACTATCTATGCTTCTTAGTTGGCTACGTAGCTACCCCTATAACAGACTCGTGCACTATCACATGATATGCATGAGTGGTTGCAATTGCTATATATGTGTATAGCCATGTCATGATTTAGCTGACACAGTAATCAGCGCAAGCTACTTTTTGGCTGTCACCACTATAGGCGCCCTGCGCGGAAAATTAGACTTGTAGGAGTGACTGGGAGATCTACTTAATATTCTTGTGGTGTTACGTGTCAAAAGCTGCAAAATAATGACCACCAGATCTAGAAAGCGTGATGTTTCAGGAAAGATTGAACCTGAGAAACAACCTTGCACAGCAGATATCATTGATCACTCCACACCAAGTGAGTTCACGAAGAAACCGCTACGATACAAGCGAGGATTAAAGAGATATATATCCACGCTAACTAATTTTAGAGGTGGAGAAACCCCATGTGGGGTAATGGTAGCTCAGTTAGTCTCGCGTGGCTATACAAGTTGTCACGTGGTGGCACACTAATAAACTGAATGGAAACTGTGGCTGAGTTGGCGGTCTGGCAAGAATTCACATTTCACAGAAATAGGCTAGATTGCATAGAATCAAGTCATAAATTAATAAATCAAGCCAAAGATTCCAAATCGCGTACAAAAAATCTGGATCCCCGGAACTGAAATGTGCATTGCATATTTATCTCGACATTTATAAATATTTAGAAATACCATTTTGAAATATTCAATTCGCAATAATCTCGAATCTGCTTTATGCTACCTGTACGCAATTCTCCACAAGGCTGTAGCTATACAAGATAATTCATTGGGTCTACTGTTGAATGGCTTGCTAGGTGAATTGCCCGCCATTTTAGATAGTTTTTCAACAGTACCACAAGTGATTATATAGGGGTGGTGGGGAGCTGTTTCCACATTGTGTGCGAACAATGCACCTTTTGTCAAATCTGGTCACATATAAGGGTGCATAGCGCAGCCTTATGATGGTATAATCTATGCAAGCCTACAAGCCAGTGCACTGAGTGCAGGCTTGCCAATTAATATTGGTTAGAATGATGCAATATGAATTGGAAGAAAGTATAATAGTTGTTTGCCAATCAAAATGCCTTTGCTTACAAGCTTGCACTAATCAATAGGATCCTCAGAAATGGCCCAGATTTTGGAAGAACTGAAGCTGAGCAAAAATAGTTGTTCACTAGACATATTCTCTGTCCAGAGGAAAGTGGCGTGACGTTAAAAGATTCCTGGTGCAAAGTGCAGGAATGTGGTCTAGCTTTCTTGCATATAGCTATGTATGCATCTCTGGTATATGACTAGTATGTACTTGCATACATTATGCAAATTGTCAGTGAATATTATGGAATTGTTAACCACATACTAAGCTTTTGCAAAAATCGGTATGACAACAAAATATGCAAAATTGTAATGTCCAAACATTCCTTCAATATCAAGACTCGCGATAGTGAGTCGTGAGGCCAAGAAGAAGCAGCATACGCGACCACTGAGTGAGTTATTTACACGTAGCACCGCACTGAAATTCGCAAACGCTCTAGCTGAGCCGCCATGAAAGCTATCGCTTAGTTATCACAGACCCACAATGTTCTTACTATATAGAATCAATAAACCGAGAATGGAGGAAGTCGGCGCCACCATTCCTAAGTACCAGCTATTGCAAGTTTTATGGCGCTGTTTGTGTGCCCACGTCCGACGAACCATCTCTTCCCGCCTGATTCACCCATTACTCGAGAATTAGTACCTTCATTGTTTTAATAAAGGTGGCCAAGTGACAAAGCCAATCATAGTTGTGAAAATATGCTATAAACTATTGTATGTCATTCAAGTAGTTAAAAAGATTTTTGATAAGTAACTTCTTGGCCTCAACTGACATCAAAGTTTTTGGTCGCACCTGTTTGCAATGCTGCTTCTGATTGGCCTCGCACTTTTTTTATACCCAAGGTGTTTTTGTTTAGCATCCTATATAGCATCTGAGCTTCATTAATTTATCAGCTGTTACAGTGACTAATATTTTGTATGCCCACAGCCTCAGTGACTACTACAGCATTTAGCTATCTGGCCTATTGCTCCAGTATAGCTATCTATTGTAATTTCCTAAGAAATTTTGCTAAGGTTGACGAAGATCAAAATTTAGTCATTGCATGCGCGCACACACACACACACACACACACACACACACACACACACACACACACACACACACACACACACACACACACACACACACACACGCACACGCACACACACAAACACACACAAACTACATATACTAATGTATTGCATATGCCTAGATTTGTAGGAGTTTTCCACTTATGTGCATTACTTCTCTTGCACACTATTAGTAATTTAGAGCTTCAACACATTATTCTTATGTGTTAGCTAAAATTTTACGTAATAGGTTAAGTTATGGAATGAAATGTCTATAAAATTTTTATTGAACTGTTATGTACATTCCAGATGCAGACCAAAGACAAAACAGAGGATTGTGCTGCAAATATTTTTGTTGCCTATTTTTTGGATTCTTGGTTGCCACTGCAGTTGTTCTCTACCTGTTACCGTCACCAATTGACCCTGTTGCTTACAAGTGCGTACATGGTAACTTCTACATTGTTAGTATTTGCTACCTTGCATGGACAAATGGCCAAACGCGTGCTTTTAACATGTGGGTGCATGCTTGATCATTTCGTATGGTTTATGAATTAGTGTAGTCTGGAAAGGTGCCAATTAAATAGTTTAAATTACTGACATACTAATTTTAAACTCTGAGAATACAGTGGTTAATTTCTACGTATGTGTATAGCTACACACATATTTCTCTTCCAACTCCAAGGGTAGATAAAAATTTGTAGGGAAATAATTATAAGGATTGCTGTCCAACTTATAATTAATCTATATATATATGGTATAGCTAGTATGTAATTTTAATAGGTTTAGTGACACTGCTGATGGTCCACCATCACCTACTGGAGTATTTGCTCCAAACAATGAACTGCAAAAGGCGAGAAGGTTATTTGAAGGAGAGCTTGTGGGAGCTGAGGCATTTGCAGCAGATGAAGATGGTAAATTTTGTTATGTATACGTATAGCTAACATTAAGGAGAGCTACAGAGAAACTCCTCAATAGGACATTCCATTGTCCATGGGTCAAAAGCCTTTTAATATATTATGTAGATAAAATGGTGAATAGATAGATGGATGGATGGATAGGTAGATAGATAGATAGATAGGTGGATAGGATAGGATAAAGTTGATTTGTTGAGTGGTTGCAATTACAATGTCCAAAATATGAAGTTCGTACTTTAATAGAATGTTGTGTTATTAATACTCCTTATACCGTACGTGGGAAAATTTTGGAGTGGGAAAGAATTGGCGAATTTGGCGAATAGAAGGCCATTCGCTAATATTTTATCCGCCAATGTTTCTTTTTAGGATCAGTTTTAGCTATACATGCGGCTCATTCGCCAATACTTTACCCTCCAATTGATTCAGATCAGCGCATTCGCCAATGTTTTACCCTGCCAAAATTTTCCCACGTACGGTAGTGGATGTAGTAGTAACAATAATTCATCAAGACACCATTATTTACAGGCTACTTGTATACTGGATTATTTGATGGACGCGTGGTAAAAATAAACCCTGAGACTGAGACATTTAATGTGCTGACAAGGATGGGTGACCCACCATATGATGATTGTGGTTAGTCGGTTATTTATACTATAGTCTGAGTGGTCTACAAGTGCTCATTCCTTCAAGTGATACTATTCAACTTCATTGACAATTATCAATGTTCAAGAATTTTATTTTAAAAGAATCAAGATGCTGCCAATTTCCCGCAAATTAATATGTTGCTACGACTAAGGAAAGGTTCCCTGCTATACCGTATGGTGCAAAATATTGATGAGGAAAAAAATTGACAAATGAAACATGCACAAAACTTTGATAAGCAAAACTTTGACAAATTGATTGTGGGGTTCAAAGGAGAAACATTAAAAGATTTGTAAGAAAAACTTTGACAAATTGCTAGCCATTCGTCAATATAAACTTTTGCGCTATACGGTAGTTTGATATACTGTAATAGAATAGTCAAACACCTTATTAAAGCAGTCAAGTTTGTTTAAGTGAGTAATTGTGAGAATAACGCATAACTAGGGAGTATAATGTAGACAGTCTTACAAAATAATATGCAAAGAATTTTGAGCATAATTACACTAGCCCCCTAGTGCCCACTAAATGGAACAAGCCTAGCTACGCCACTGGCTATATATTTGCCTTGTAGCTACATGTGAAATTGGTAATAATTTCATGGACTGTTGTCCTGTTGTTTGTGTTATGAATTATGCAATCATTATTGTTGTTTCTGTAATGTATAGAGGCATGCAAACTAAGAGGCAATTAAGATTACTGTAAATACTTGTTATTACAGGAACAGTTGAGAAAATGCCATCTTGTGGAAGACCTCTAGGATTACAGATTAACAAAGAAGGAAATCTCCTATTAGTAGATAGTTATAAGGGTTTATTCCGCATCAACACAAAATCTGGTGAGAAGCAACATCTTTTTAAACCGGAAGAAATTGGTGAACTGTCTTGCTTGTTTTTCAACAACTTGGCTTTACATTCCAATGGAAGCATATTCATCACTTGCTCTAGTGTAAAGTTTGCTCTACATGATTATATGCTAGATTCATTGGAGTCCAGAGCTGCTGGCAAAGTATTTCATTATAATCCAACTGTCGGTCGTACCACTTTGCTTAAGAAAGATTTATATTCACCCAATGGGATTGCTTTGAGTTCTGGTGAAGACTTTTTAGTAGTCTCTGAAGTAACAAGAGCAAGACTTATTAAGTAAACACTCTCGTAATGTGAAACTTGTATATATGGATATACATCTTAAGTGTACCAACATGGAAGTATAGGAAAATATCCAAAATTTAGCATGCATATGTACCTGTATTAACTTGACAGCTTGGCATGTTTTGATGAAACTGCCAAATATAGCTACTGTAGCTATATATACTATATATAGTGAAAAAGTTTGCAAATTGTCCATGAATTATCAAACTAAAGCCATCCAAATTTTACTTATAATCATTACCTTACGGCTGAATCTATCTATTCGCCAAACTTTTCCTCGCCAAACGCTCATAACAGTGAATTTGCCAACCTTTTCCGCTATACAGTAATCCTACACATGAAGCATTGGCTCATATTTAGGCCTCCATGCATGAATTAAAATCCACCAAATTCCAAATTTCTCAATCTGCCATATTAAAACCCTGCCATATGTGAGATTATTTATGAAATTTGTACCCTTGAAATTTTTCATGTGTATGGCATATGGCTATATATGTATATGCCTCTAAATAAGGTGTCCTGAAGTATCCAGATCATATGAATTTATGTATTGTATGTGCTCTATAGCTTATAAATACTCTTAACATAATGCTATAAGGTTACAGCTAACACTTGCTTGTAGACAAATACATATATACGTATGTAGCTAGGTGAAAATTAATAATCAAATCTAAATCAGATTCAGGATTACCTGTCTAAGTCCAGATGGGTCATCACAGTCAGACAATACTAAATACGCAGTACTTAAAGATATATAGTTTATTAAATTAGAGTGTAATGTGTGTAATACTTACAGCTATACCTTTTATTGTTGTATAAAGGATCTACATAGCTACATAGATGCTTATGTTTCTTGCAGGTATTATTTGAAGGGACCAAAAGTAGGAATGTGGGAGACATTCATCGATAATCTTCCAGCATTAGTTGACAATGTAACACCTACTAGACATACTCCTGGATTCTGGGCTGCAGGTGTGGTTGTACGTTATAGGACTCTGGTAGATTTTATGATTGATAAACCTTGGACACGACTCATCGGAGCAAAGGTACATAAATATCTACCTATAGACCGAATCTGCAAAAACAGGTCTTATTTCAGTGTACATCAAACCACACACATTAATTTTAAAGAGTTATATGTTGTGAATTAGTTAATGGCACAAAGCTTGTATTATTCACAGTCCTATGCTTAGTATCTCTTTGTCAAATTCGTATACTTATAGCTTAACCACAGGTTGAGTTATGTGCATGTGTCTTATAAAAATTGGATGTACAATTAGACATGGTCACATTTATTGTTAAAATATTTTCTGTAGTTGCGGTTGATGAATCTAATAGAGCAGACCACACCACGATACACTATGGTAATGATGATCAGTGAAGAGGGCTCAGTGATCAACTGTCTTCAAGATCAAACTGGAGAGGTAGTGTACAGGATCTCTGAGGCATTTGAGTTTGAAGGAGAGCTTTATTTGGGTTCATTCGTTGCTCCATTCATAGGCAAACTGAAACTTTAGATAGCCGATTAGTTATATAGTTTTTAATATTTTTCACTAGATGAATCATGGCTATAGAATTGGAGACCATGTAAGGGGTCTGGCCTCCAAACCTTTATTAGTGCAAGACAACTTTAGTCACCCATTCAGAACCTTTGCGTGTAGCTAGCTACATGTAGCTCTATGACGTTGGAACATACGTACATACTTACGTATTAATAAAAAGATTATGAAAGTGTGATCACACTTCTACAGCAAGTGCATGCATGCCTCAAAGACTGAACCACTCATATGGTTCAGCAATGAAGTCCTTATAACCAGCCAGTGCATGATTATGGTAGTACAAAAGTCCATGCCAAAGCCAAGGATGAGTGTTAATAACAAAGTATGTAGCTACCTGGGTTTATCTCTCAAAGGTGTACACCTATACATATAGCTAGCTACGTAGTCTACCTTGCATGAGACTTTTAGATGAGATTTGCTTTCATTTCAACATGCCTACATGCACACTTCATCAATTTTAGATCGGCGATAAATGACTACCTCTAGCTGTCAGCAAAGCTTCCAGTGAACTGTTGGGAAAGAGTCACGGTGATCATGATACATTGGGGAATCACATTATTACAATAGTACAAGAAGAATTATTGGGGCGAGCCCCACCATATGGGATCAACAGTGAAATCTGTCTTCTTGCTTGCTTGCTTGCTTGTAACGTCAAAATACCTGTATATGGCTGAAAGCCGTTCAAGTGCAAACCAACATTACATCAAACATTACAAGCATTACATAAAACACGTGGAGTGCTAACCATAGCACGCGAACCATTACATGCTAACCATAGGCTTGTATACCATTCAAGTGCTAACCATAATTTATTAACCACAATGTGTGAATATAACTTTCTACTCGAAGCCTAGTAAGCAATAGTAAAGCTGATCATTTGATGTTAGGATTGCATATTACACTGAATGGCTAGATAGATACATTGAAGTACTGTATAGTATCAGCTGCCTTGCCGCCCTATACGTATTTACTTTTCTTTATAATAGCTGATACCATCCATGACTTGTTTATTATGCATGCTTGTAATACCTTTTGCAATCAATTCATATGTTATTTCAATCCGCTGTAATTACTTTACTTACTGTAATTAATATCCGGCTAGTTTTCATGAAATACGTACTGGTACAAATTTTTAAGACCATGCATCATGTAGATAGCTACACTGAGACTGAACTGTACATGTTTTATTCCCTGTGCTATAATTATTACAATGTCAAATTGCATGTGAAGTCATCAGTAGTAAGTATAGCTAAGTGTATACATGCATCTATCAAAGCACCAGGCTCGCACCTCAATGCTGTGCATTTCCCCTAGTATATTTCCAGTTGTACACGCAACGTGTGTAGCATGCGCATAAGCCGTCCATTCCGTAAAACACGTGTGTCGATTCAATTTGACCTTCCGTAAAATTAGTATAGGCCTACGCGAAAAAGCTGTAAAACTAGTGAACACCATGGCCACAAGAAAGCGAGGAAAGCAACCCAAGAAGCAACCTGATGTGTCTAGCACAGCTGATATCACTAAGTCCACTTCAAGTGAGTTTTGTGTACCGGCGAAAGAAATCGCCGCTACAGGCTATAGCTAGGGACAAATTTAGCTAAGACATCACCAAGAATATTAATTACTTGAGAGAGAGAGATTGTACATATGTCTGCAACGTTTCGGTGCGTAATGACGTAATAAAGAGTATCTGTAATGACGTAATAGGTAGTAATCGCCTTAGTGCTAAAATGAGTCATCAAAGCAAGCTTGTATAATAATCAAATGTGTAAAATTGTATTGGTATTTTCGTGTAAAGAATTCTAGTCTTTCTAGATCTGTTCTTTTTTCAAAGAACTTGTACGTATAGCCTTACAATAAAAGTTATAGTAACCATTAGTACAAAGCCATACAAACCTGCAGCTGCTGAAAACTGGGGGGCTAATGGCTATGGAAAACCAAGATCAGATTAAAGTAAACAGTAAGCGTTGTCTGATAAATGGTAACTATTTTGATAATTGGACACCTGATTTTTGTTGCTGTTTCTATAATAAAGATTCCCAAAGCTCTTATACGTCTTTTGTATGCAAGCCTCTAATAATAGTGTGTGTGTGTGTGTGTGTGTGTGTGTGTGTGTGTGTGTGTGTGTGTGTGTGTGTGTGTGTGTGTGTGTGTGTGTGTGTGTGTGTGTGTGTGTGTGTGTGTGTGTGTGTGTGTGTGTGTGTGTGTGTGTGTGTGTGTGTGTGTGTGTGTGTGTGTGTGTGTGTGTGTGTGTGTGTGTGTGTGTGTGTGTGTGTGTGTGTGTGTGTGTGTGTGTGTGTGTGTGTGTGTGTGTGTGTGTGTGTGTGTGTGTGTGTGTGTGTGTGTGTGTGTGTGTGTGTGTGTGTGTGTGCGTGCGTGCATATTTTGCATATTTTGTGTCCTCCTAAACTTTTTTGATGAAGGGAGCTAATCGCTTTCTGTTAACCTACTATGATAAGCGCCTTGCACAAGAATAAACTGCAGCAGCTTCTCCTTTGCCTTGTAGTCTTGTGTGGCCAGACCCTGTTTTATGCAAGCAAGCATTCTTGAGAAGGCATCCAAAGCAACAGGTAAGTCTAACAACGAATTGTTACTACAGTACATTACAATATTATGTAACTCCAAACTTTGAGATACAAAATTTTACAAAGATCAAGGCTCTTGGTACATTATAAGGATTCATCATTCATTATAGTATACATTAACCATATAATGGACACATGTACATCTAATGCATGCATTAAGAGTAAACCTCAAAGGTCAAGGTCATTACATACCCAATAGTAATGGTTAAGCTATATACTACATTGCTAGGGTTTTTCCCTAGATGTCTTAAAAGTGACCAAGCCTGTAAAACAGGTTTTATCTGCACATCCAGTTTTAATTATACATAGGTATACAAGTTTGACACAAAAAGAGATTAAGCATAGGATTGTAAATGATGCAAGTTTTGTATTGTTGGCTAAATCACAAGGAAAATTATGGCTCTTTAAAATGTGTATAATTTATAGTTTTGATAGGTTTGATCACAAATAGGCTTTGATGTTAGTGGCAAAGAGACCGTTTTACCGTGCTCTACTATAAATCACAACAGGGGCGGATCCAGAGAGGGGGTCTGATTACAGAAGTGTATCTCTGATGCAGGGGAGGGGGTCTGGGGGCACAGCCCCCAGAAACTATAGAGTCTTTTGTTATTACAACACCAAGATCATGCCTAATGCAAGATTTAGAGTATATTTAAGTAAATACAAGGAAATATTTAACCAAATATGGAGTAGGGATGTGTTGCACCCTTGGAAGATATAGGCTGTAAAGTGCTGAAAAGACGAAATAGTGTGTTCTTATACCAATACATCATTCTTTTGGCTTCTTTGATATAATTCTGGAGGGGGGGTGTCAAGACCCCAAAGACCCCCTGGATCCGCCCCTGACTAGAAACCCCAATGTAATCTAAGGATACCGTATAAAAACTTTAAAATTTGGGGGACCTCTTTGCCAATATTTTACCCACCAATTATTTCTGATAAAATTATTTCAGCTAGCTAGCTAGCTAAACTGACTTGCTTGTCTTTTGACTAGTGTGGACAGCTAAAACGTTTCGTGCATAGAGTAAAATGGATGATTATTATATAGCACTATCATAGCACTATCTTACTCCTTCCATAGATCAAGACTCACGATAGTGAGTCGTGAGGCCAAGAAGAAGCACAGCAACGCGACCACAGAGTGAGTTATTTACATGTAGCACCGCCCTCAAACTCGCAAACGCTCTAGCTGAGCCGCCGTTAAAGCTATCGCTTAGTTATTACCAACCCACAACGTTCTTACTATATAGAATCAACAAACTGAGAATGGAGGAAAAGGTGCCACCATTCCTAAGTACCAGACATTGCGAGTTTTATGGCGCCCGTTATGCGACTACGCACGACGAACCATCCTTTCCCGCCCAATTCGCCCGTTTACTAGACAATTAGTACCTTCATTGCTTGAAGAATCAATATCCCGAAGTTCATAGAAATCTATTCAGCCATTCTTCTGATACAGCCTTATAAATGCCTTCCTGTGACCACAAAAATTTTTACGCGGCAGTCATTTTTTTCTTTCTTTCTTTCTTTCTTTCATTTTCATCGCACACTTTTTTCGGGGGCTTGCGGGAGCTTTCGTAAACCTCAGAAGTTTTTTCAAACTCCTTTTTATACATTCACTTGTTTGTCTAATAACTCACTCATTTCTTCATGGATTTCAGCCAAATTTGTATCAGCACTTCTCCTATGTATGCTCTACCTGTCATACTATTATCGGTCTGAAGTAAACACTTGAATGTATTTGAGAAGGACTATTACACTGCAGGTTGATAGTTGTCATAACTTGGACCCCCTTCGAATGATTTGCATAAACTTTCAGATACACAATCTATATTGATGTATCACTCTGTAGTGAAAGTTAAAAAAAATCTCGGGCTTGAGTTTTTAAAATTAAGCTTCAAAGTTTAATTTGAAATATTGTGTGCTAGGCAAGTACAAGTTATGCCCATGCAGTACTTCTCTGCTGCTTGCTAGTAATAACATCTGTTTATACTTCCAAAAAAAGTAGTGATATGCTAAACAAAAACATCCTGGGTGTAAAAAAAGTGCGAGGCCAATCAGAAGCAGCATTGTAAATAGGTATGTACGACCAAAAATCTTTGATATCAGTTGAGGCCAAGAAATTACTTATCAAAAATCTTTTTTAACTACTTGAATGACATACAATAGTTTATAGCATATTGTCACAACTATGATTGGCTTTGTCACTTGGCCACCTTTTTCACACCATCATTATTACTAAAGGTGGCCAAGTGACAAAGCCAATCATAGTTGTGACAATATGCTATAAACTATTGTATGTCATTCAAGTAGTTAAAAAAGATTTTTGGTAAATAATTTCTTGGCCTCAACTGATATCAAAGTTTTTGGTCGTACATACCTATTTACAATGCTGCTTCTGATTGGCCTTGCACTTTTTTACACCCAGGGTGTTTTTGTTTAGCATATTAGAGTACGAGTAAGGTCAACAATCTATGCTTCTTCATTATCTTGTTCACGTGGGTTCTTAATTTCTCTTTCAAAGGCTTAAGTACACCATATTTCTAAAGAAGATGCTTTGTTACACGTCTCGTGTAATGGCAAAGAAGCTGCTTATTCACTGTTACTATTGTTGTACAATCTAGCAATGCTATCATTAAATTTGTGTTAAAATGTAATGGCGGTTGTGTGTTTTCATGGATCAGTGAGCTTATGATTAGTTTCAAGACAAAGGTGAATGCAAACATACATACTATAGACTATAGTCACTGTATCATGCTATTTATCCCTTTTGTGAAATTTTAGTCCTTGAAAAAAGCCCTATATATAGTGCTCGAAGGTAATAAATTTAACATGCAGTGTGTGATAAGGATGGATGCTGCAGGAGTAGTAGTAGCAGCAGCAGCAGCAGTAGCTACAGCTGTACAATGTAAAAGGAAAAGTGGAAAATTAACATCTCTCAATTTGTACATATATGATACGTAATTTTACAACTAAGCGCCTATGGAATTTTCCATTCTTAAATATAATAGCAAGCGTACAATAAAGTATAGCTTAATTGCTTCTTCTGCATATGCAGGGAGCAAAATAAAAGGAAAAAGCGGTCTTGCAACACAAGATTAAGGTGATACAAGATTTAGAGAGTATCCTTATTGTTGAGAAAGCTAATTAATAGTGAGAGGGTGTAGATAGATTACATCACTGTTGGTGTAGATTGAGAACTCAATATGTACTAGTAATGTACATGAAGCATGGGGAAGTGTACCTGTCCCATACAGAATATTTTATGGACATAATAATTATGCATGTGTCACACATACAAGACACACACATACAAGACACACATGTACAAGACACACATGTACAAGACACACACATACAAGTCATTACAAGACACACGTACAAGACACACACACACACACACAAGTCATTACAAGACACACGTACAAGTCATTACAAGACACAAGTACAAGACACACACATGTACAAGACACACACATACAAGTCATTACAAGACACACGTACAAGACACACACATACAAGACACACACATACAAGACACACACATACAAGACACACACATACAAGATACACACACACATACAGACATACATACATACATACATACATACATACGTACATACATACATACATACATACATACATACATACATACATACATACATACATACATACATACAAGACACACACATACAAGATACACACACACATACAGACATACATACATACATACATACATACATACATACATACATACATACATACATACATACATACATACATACATACATACATACATACATACATACATACATACATACATACATACATACATACATACATACATACATACATACATACATACATACATACATACATACATACATACATACATACATACATACATACATACATACATACATACATACATATACACATACAAGACACACACATACAAGTGTACATATGTATGCATATAATCTTACTCAATATTGTATGGATGACCTGATTTGTGAAAGGGTCTTCTACATATGTGTATCTATAATCATCTTGAAACTTAAACTCAATGATTAGTCATGCCATGTTTTAAATTATTGTATTAAGTTGAGGAATCAGAAGACTCCTCCTGTTCACAAATCAAGATATTCTATAATTTGCATGTCCATTTTAGGTACAGATCAAAGAGGATCTTGTTGTGCATATTGTTGTTACCTATTTTTTGGATTCTTGGTCATCTTTGCAATTGTTGTCTACCTGCTACCATCACCGATTGACCCAGTTGCTTTCAAGTGTGTACATGTTAATTTGTTAATTCTGTACTTGTGTATATGAAACTACTCTGTACTTTGTGTATGTATGTATGTGAAAATACATAGTTTGTGACATAGTTTGTGACATTTGTATATATTTATGTGTAAATTTGTTTGTAACCAGTAAAGCAAACAAGCGTGTGTTAAGACATCTAATACCTGAGGCATACTTCATACACAGAAATAATATACCGCATAGCGGGTTTTTAATGTAGTTGCGAAATGAAATTTAAACGACACTTAATCTTGCGAGCTACCCTATTCGCAATATTAAATTACTCGCATGAAAAACGAAGAGTAAAACTATCCTGCAAATCTTTAAATTTACAAAAATATACATGGATAAATATTCTTTACACCTTGTGTTTCCTTGATTCATCGTGTGTGATCGACGATCGCGTGCCATGCCCACTTCAAGACCAAAAGAGTTTGCTTTACTATCATAGTAGAGGGATTAAAATACCTTCAAAATAGCATGCATGGAAACCATCATTTTAGCCTTTAGTTAGTGTTTATCTATGTATGTTTTGGTGTATTGGCACGCCCATTTTGTCGATCAATCACGTTGTGTATAAAAGCTAATGTTTACGCAATTATAAAGTCTGCTGGCTTGATGTATACACACTTGCAGTAAAGAAGAACTCCAGTATTACTGCTAGTTTTATCATGATAAATGTACGCAAGCTACAAAATGCAACGTATTAACAACCTTGTGAATTTTAATGTTGCGAGTTAAGCCAATCGCAAGATTAAAATCCTCGCATGAAAAAAACGCTATACAGTAACTTGGAAAGTTATGAATTTTTACATTTATTCTTTCTTGAAACAGGGGTAAGGAATAAGGATACAGTGGTTAATTTCAATGTGTCCATATTCTATATCTAATGATTCCAATCTTCTGTAAACAACAAGTCTTATCAGCAAGTTTTTGTTAATGGAGTTCAATTGAAGGGATAGATAATGTCAAAAATCTGCAAGGGAGGAGGAAGCAACTAAAAGTTGGGGGACCAATTTTCCAAATTGAGATAAGATTCTGTTGTAAACTGAATTCCTATGGAGAGCCTTAAATTTTAAGACCCCTTTGATCTGGCCCCCATCTACACCACCTATGCTATATTAAAAATTTGTGATCACACTATACAAGTTATAGTTCTTTCGCAGCAAAGCCATGCATACATCAAAAATTTTTACTGTACTATATATCAGTTATTGCCCAGGCAATGACTAAGTTATTGTACAGTAAGGTGTAACTATATCACAGTAGGAGTAGGATATCTTTATTATTACACAGAGTCAGAGGGGAAGCCAATAACAAATATATCCTACGACTACTGTGATATAACTGGCTTCTTTCCCACCAAAGACTTCAAGAAAGCTTTGACTTATAAAAAAAATTTCTGATGTATTATGGTGTTAAAAACACCTGGCACCTTACTGTACTATATATCAGTTAACACCTTACTGTACAATAACTTAGTTATTGCCTAGGCAATGGGCAATAACTGATATATAGTACAGTAAAATTCTTTGATGTATGGCTTCACTGGGAAAGAAAGACACTTAATACTACTTAACTTACAATTTGTATTATCAACAGGTTTAGTGACACTGCTGATGGTCCACCGCCACCTACTGGAGTGTTTGCTCCAAATAATGAACTGCAAAAGGCACGGAGATTATTTGAAGGAGAGCTTTTGGGAGCTGAATCGTTTGTAGCAGATAAAGATGGTAATTTTAATTATGTATAAGATTAAGTATAAAATGCAGAGTCTACACTTCCTCAATAAGAATCTTAGGGGACTGTCACTCACTGAAATCTTGTACGCCCTTTCCTAAAATCATGAAATAAATTGACTCACAACTCAGTAATTTTCTGTAAACTCAGTCTTATTTCTGGAAATTGATACCTTTCATATGCAAGCTCATAATCGGTCGACATATCCCATGCATTTAAATGATTTAAGCAATTTCAAACCAGATTTGAAATCAAGAAATCAGTATAATTTAGAGCTGATTTTGAAATCTTGTACACAATTTGAAGAGTGACAAACCCTTCGATTATCCATGATTCTAAAGCCCTTTTACTATATGTATAAGTTATGACACAGGCAAGAGTGCTTTGCCTGATATATAAGCACGATGTCCAAGGGTGTATAGGGCTGAGGATGAGTGCATATGTATCAGGCAAAGTGTAATAATGACAAAAGTTTAATATACCTTCTATTACAGGCTACATATACACTGGGCTACTTGATGGACGTGTGATCAAGATAGATCCTAAGACTGAGAAATTTGCTGTGCTGACAAGGATGGGTGATCCACCATATGATGATTGTGGTTAGTCGGTTATTTTTTGTAGTTCACAGTAGGGTTGGACAGTTTTAAAGATCACTGTCACAGTTAAGCGATGTGTGCAAAGGAGTGCCCAGTCAATATACATATCGCATAGCACAAAATCCTGGTGGGGAAAAATTTAGCAAATTTGGCGAATTCATATCATTCACTAATATTCCCAACCATAATTTTTTGTAAAATCCTTGGCTACCGGAAAAAGTTTGAACGTGTGTGACCAGATATAGTTTCACAACAGCTACATACATACATACGTAGTTTCACATAGTCAGACCCTTTTGTTGTTGATTAAAAACTACCCTGCGACGATGGAAAGTGTCTGGCTACACAAGACTAACATCTACAGCAGCTAATGGGTTACATTTCCACAAGGAAAGCTTTATCTATGGCAGCATCTCAAAATGATGTCTTTATCACACGACCTTAAAATTGATTGTGGGTTAGTCCATCACATATATTTAAACAAAGGATAATTTGCCACAAGTTTTCCTCCTACGTATACTTTAACATTTGCCAAAGTTTTCCTCACCCAAATCCCTTTTGTCTAATTACCCTGCCAGAATTTTGTGCTATATGGTATCACAAATAAACATACCAAAATCATGACACAAGTATTATTTGATCAAAGAACAAACAATGCAATAATTTTATTAATGTTGCCAATGGTATTGATGATAATACACCGTGACTGTTCTGTTCTATAAGAGTATTGGTCTAACAAAGTTCATAGTTCACCTAATAATATGTCAGCCTATTATGATAATTGTTATGCCGGCATATCTGATGCAGGCGTAGACTAGCAATACTGTTGTAAAACCGTAATATTGAATCTCATGATGATCGTACCATTGGAGATTATAACTCAACAAATATAAATGGATAAAAGCCATACTATGACTTAATGTGGCCGGACATCCTATAAATTTAATTGGAGAGTTGATATAGAAGAAGATTAGTTACATACTATAAACACTTTATGTCTTCTATAGGAAAAGCTGAGAACTTGCCATCTGAACATTGTGGAAGACCTGAAGCAATGGAGTTTGACAAAGAAGGAAACCTTCTATTGATAGACGGCTATAAAGGCTTAATCCAAATCAATTTAAAGTCTGGTGAGAAGCAACATCTTTTCAAGCCAGATAAAACTGGTGAACTGTCTTGCTTGTTTTTCAACAACATGGTTTTGCATTCCAATGGAAGCATATTCATCACTTGCTCTAGTGCAAAGTTTGCTCTCCATGATTATATGCTAGATTCATTGGAGTCCAGGGCTGCTGGTAAAGTATTTCATTATAATCCAACTGCTGGTCGTACCACTTTGCTGAAAAAAGATTTATATTCACCCAATGGGATTGCTTTAAGTTCTGATGAAGACTTTATGCTTGTGTCTGAATTAATAAGAGCAAGAATTCTTAAGTAAATACTGTCATAATATGAAACTTGTATAATATCATAGTTGCATATATTTTTGCAGGTATTATATGAAGGGGCCAAAAGTAGGAAAGTGGGAGATATTCATTGATAATCTTCCAGCTTTTGTTGACAATATAACACCTACTAGACATACTGGTACTCCTGCTTTCTGGGCTGGTGGTTTGATTGTACGTTACGGGAGCATGATGGATTTCATGACTGACAAACCTTTTTTACGAAACATTCCAGCAAAGGTATACATACATAATCTGTCTAGCTACATAGTTGCATTAAGAAGTTAGGTATTCATTTATGGTCGCTAAAACAAATGATAGTAGGGGTAAAATATTTTCTGTAGTTGCGGTTGTTGAAACTAGCAGAGCAGACCACACCACTATACACTATGGTATTAATGATCAGTGAAGAGGGCTCAGTGATCAAGTGTCTTCAAGACCAAACTGGAGAGGTGGTGTACAGGACCACTGAGGCATTTGAGTTTGAAGGAGAGCTTTATTTGGGATCACACATTGCTCCATTTATAGGCAAACTGAAACTTTAGACATTTGATAAGTTGTGTGTAATAATTATTTTAATCATCCTTGTAGATCATGCAAAGGCATGGAAACTGGGATGGGAATTAACACCCTTCAGTCAAAGAAAGTGTGTATAGAAGCCACATACATTATAATATCAATCAAAGCTTTGTTGGGATATAAGCCAGTTATATCACAGTAGTCATACTGTCATTGGATATCTTTCTTTGTCATTAACACTTCGCCTATAGGACTCGAGTAATAACAAAGATGTCCTACTTCTACTGTGATACAAGTAATACCAAGAGTCTATAATAATGGACTCTTGCATACGTACTAGCAACTAGCTAGCTATAGGCATTTTCGAGTCAATACCTAGTAAGTTATTTTTTAGTCATATTAAAATCATACTGATCGAGGTAAATAGTTTCCGAAGTCACTATGCCAAATAGATTGTTTACACTACATACACCATGATATAGCTATATGGTCAAACTGGAGTCAGTGATCAGTATATGCATTAGCTATATACGTACAAACATACCCCCATATAGTATTACCTGCTGTAAGGATGGAAACTTTGGTTACAGGATGTCCATGTACTCTAGAAAATTCATTATCTAATAGAACAATCAGTATTCTCAGTCAGTGTATATATATATTCTAATAGAACAATCTCTGGTATTATTTTTGTCCTGTAGCTAGCTAGCTAGCTACCACGAAAACATATGTCATTATAACATAGATGGTATACCCTACGCTTCATGTATAGTCTGGCGTAGCCTACCCTTTTACGCGGCGCCCTCCTTTTATTCAGGAGGGCGCCGCATAAAAGGTAGATTATGCTGCAGCTGCTGAGCTCAGTGCCAGTAAATTATGAGCTCTATGGCTCTACGCTACGTACTGCTTCGCTACCGCATGAGGGGCGCTTAGAAGAGGAGGAGATTGTACTAAGCACCGCAGCACTATGGCTGCACGTTAACGTGGTTTCCGCAACTTGTAGGAATACGTGACCATTAGAGTGGGAAGATCTACGTAGACTGCAAAACATGCATTTGTATGCATGCCTCGATTCGAACATATAAGGTGGAGCTCCTGCATGGGGGTATTTCCCTATGGCTAACACGTAATAATAATCTAGATGGCAAAAATGGAAGTAGTAGTTCCAGATTCGCTACGAGAGCGTGTGATACAAAATATAAGGTTTGGAGAGTTAATCGCAGAAGGCGCTAATGGTACGATTATGGAAGGAAAATGGGAAGGATCTACCGTTGCTGTCAAGAAAATTCACTCGGTTTTCAAAGAATCCAGTGAGTTCGATTTTCAGTCTTTACGGAAAAGGTTTTTCGAGGAATGTGAGCGAAGCTTTCAACTGCGCCACACAAACATTGTCCAAATATTGGGTGTTTTTATTCCACCTGGAGCAAGGCTGCCAAGTTTAGTGATGGAACGCCTTTACTGCAGTTTAAGCGATCTGCTAGGGATACATTCAAACATTCCACTTGAAATAAAGTTGAATCTCCTGCATGGAATCAGCCTAGGATTGAGATACTTACATGGTAGGTCTCCACCCATTATTCATTGTGATTTGACCAGCAAGAATATTTTGGTGTCGAAAGGAATGGAAGCTAAAATTGCTGACCTTGGTACAGTTCGCTTTGCAAATCAGTCTTTGTTGACAAGCTTGTTACCAAGTACACAAGATTTTATGCCTCCTGAGGCAATAAGTGATACCCCAAGTTTTGGAACAAAAGTAGATGTTTTTTCAGTTGGCTGTGTCTTTCTTCATACCTTTTCACACCGATGGCCTTCTCCTCAAAACATCATTTCTGACACACCGGGACATCCACATACAGAGCTGAAAAAACGTTCGCAGTACCTTAAGTCAATTCCTGTTACTGTACAAGATGAGTTGTTACCGATTGTTAAAGCATGTTTAGAAAATAACCCTGATAATCGACCGGATGTGGCAAATATCTGTGACCGATTGGAGAGTTTGATCAGCAACAGAAAACTTGATTTACCAGAGAGCACACTACATGTACAGCTAATGCTCCAAGAAGCCAAGCAAGAGATCAAAGATCACACTGTTAAGCTGTGTACCAAAGGTGCTGAGCTTCATAGTAAAAATGCTGAAATGGAGAATCTAAAGGCTGAGATATCAAAACTCAACACTGCAGACTCTGGAACCAAAAAGGTAAAATTTAATTACTGTATAGTGTCAAGGGAAAAATTTGATGATTCACTAGCAATTCATCATCAAAATAATACAGAGCAATATACATATGTAGCTATAGAGAGTTAAGCCCATTCTATCAATTATAAATCAAAATTTTTATGAATTTATATGCTATAGCTATATATGGTAGTTATTATTGAATTGTAAGAAAATGCTTATGTATAGACATGAAATTTGACCATACTGATTTTGGATTTCAAAATTAAATAACTTACTAACACAATTTTCACCACTTAGCTACGTAGCTATGCAGCTTTCTATAGGGAATCTTGTGTAGCTTACAGATCTGGAAAATCTTACAGAGTAAAGGAAATATGTACCTGTAACCATAATACGAATAGGTGTATTTTGTGTACATAAGCCTGGTTTTGTCATGCCGGATCATGATTAGAGATAAAATGCTCCTGTTTTTTGTGTAGGTAAGCAAAAGCAGTGCTAAATTCTGGAATTCTGTTGAATTAAAATGGCAATATTGTACTGATTTACCTGCAAAGTGTTGGGTGACTTCAGCTGTAGGGTTGGATGGTAATGTGTATGCCACAATTGAAGGTCCTTCATGTTGCTACAGTGAACCAATTATGTACGAATCAAGGGCCAACAAGTGGTTCATACTGCCGTCATTACCATGTAACCAATACAGCCTAGCCGTTGTTCCTAACAGAAAACATTTACTAGCCATCGGAGGGAAAACTGTGAATGTGGAATTCATGGGGTTAAGTAACAGAGTGTTCCTATGGGATGAGAAATACAGAAAATGGCTTAATCCATATCCTGACATGCCAACTGCCCGTCTTGATTGCTCGTCCATTGGTTACCATTCAAGTGTCATTGTGGCTGGTGGGGTCACTTGTTTACAGCCTTGGACAATTTCAAGAGTAGTTGAAGTCCTCCAAGTCAATGACAGCCGTCTTTCTGACTCACTTTGGAGCAGGGTTGAACCGCTGCCACACATAGTTCATGAGGCAGTGCCGCTGATTGTTGGCGAGAAGGTTTTCTTTGCTGTTGGCTATGATGAACACAGGGGCTCCACAAACACGATAGTTGCTGCCAACTTACCCGCACTGTTATATGAGCCAACAGCATTCCAGGCATGGGAGAAGATACCGGACATGCCGTACTCTTGTCCTTGCATCACATACTATGAAGACTGCTTGATAACATTTGGTGGAGATGGGTTGGTTGAGCGACCCGATGAAGATACACCAGTTTGGGAATTTTTCTCATCCATTAATATATACAATCCTGATACCAAGTCCTGGGACCATGTAGGTGATATTCCCCATGGCTATTACCTGGGAAAATCTGTTCACTTAAGTAATAATCAGATTCTTTTCATTGGTGGATTGGTTGGTAAACTGTGTGTAAGTGAGGACAGCCTTTTGACGACTTGTTCACTGCTGACCATTGCAAATAAAAGTGACACAACTGAAGAACAATAATTCTACTTTGTACATGTAATGTATGTATTATATAAATGCACATTTGCATGCACACTTTTTGCATGCATGCATGCATGCACACACGCACAATGCACATACATGCACATACATATACACACATATTGTATCCTATGTCATTTGTCTACGTAGTTTTAAAGTTTTACAAAATCCATAGACAATAATGGAACCTATTGGCCTAGGGTTTCCATATCATTCAAGACAGCAGTACCAGAACTTTGCAGCATTGTATGGCTAAACTACAGCATTGAAGGCATCTCTTCATTGCACCACTGGTAGTAGTGAATTGCCAATCATGCGAGTAACTCTATATCCATACCCAGTTCTAATACAAACATCAAAAGTTGCCTGCAAGAGTGCAACTGTTTATATGCATGCTAAGAAGATATACTAGCTACCTTGGGTGTATCCCTCCAGCTTTCTTCATTGTGTTTCCATGCCGACTGGACCATGTTACTCTTGGTCAAATTACTACAAAATTTCCTGAATTTACAACTCGTTGAGGTTTGATTCGTCGGCATGTGGCGGACCCCTCGAGGTATTCTTCCATTTAGTATACTTAAGACTTCTTACCAAACTTGGAGGTGTAGTTTTTGCTTGTACTGTACGGTATTTCTTTTTATTCTTTTCCTTGTCTCACGTCATCATTCCAATTAATGCAAACTCAAACCCAAAATCGAAAGAAGCCGTCTGGGTTGTGTGCTGCCTACGGACGCCGACGGGGCTATGGAGGAAGCTCATCGACACTGCGCTAAATGTATATCCCGTTACTGTAAGATACCGGAATGCCCAATGATAAATTGTGCACACGGATGCGGTGCCGTGGTACATCAGTGTAAGGTTTCGGATCATGAGGAAGTGTGCTTTCAGAAGAGGGTGCCCTGTATCAATGCACTATATGGATGCGAGGCAGTGATGCCTAGGAGTAGGATCAAGGTACACTTAGCGCACTGCCCCGCTAGTTTGGTCCATTGTAAATTTATATGGGAAAGAGTTGATCGCAACTTAATAAAGGATCAAGATCACCCATTGCCAAGGAATAGTAGTGAAAGTGATAAAGCAGGGAAAAATTATGTGGAGGAATTTCTTGCTAGTGACGTGGAACGTATTAAGGACAATTTGGATTTGAAAGAGAGAAGCAAAGAGTTGAGTGCCATACTGGAACCTAGCGCTGCTCATCACCTATTGGTTGGCGCACCCCATCATCGTTCATTTCCATACAGCAGAGGGCAGAAAAGTCTTGTAGTGAAACGCCTTTCCCCGTCAGTATGCTGTTTTTACATGACCACGGAGTCATCACATCGCGAGCAGTTACATGTTCTGATACGATGCAACGAAGTTGTGCGGCGTGACGAGTTTGAAAACCATTACATAATACAGCATAACATTGTGCACAGTGGTTTGTATGGGTGGCTGGTGCATCACTGTCCACTGAATGAATATGGGTGTAACTTCAGTGTTCCACGTTTGTTACCTTCCCCGCAATACTTTAAGCTTGTGTATAACAAATGTTCAAGGGTTTTTGCTGCTACATTAAAGGAAGAGTACGTGTCTGTTGAATCTGAGGACATGGGGTCAGTTGATGGATGGTACATGACTAGGTTAGCACAGCAAAGAGAGCTGGCAGCTTATGGATATGATGATGTACCCACTGATCCGCTAAGCCATTTGCCAATTGAAGTGTTTCGTGTGGTTCTAAGCTTTCTTGATTCCAGTTCCTTATTCTGTCTTGCACTAACCTGTCAGAAATTGCGGGAATTGTGTGGTAATTTGATCAAGGGTAACATGGTCCAGTTGGCATGGAAACACCATGGGGAAGGCTGGGAGGATATATCCAAGGTATATTTGATACCGTGTATTTTTTAACCGGCTTTGTTTCTGCTACATGTATGGTTAAGAAATACGTAACTGTTGTATTTTCACAGATATTTATCATAATTATAGGGAGTAAAAAATTTCATGCACATTTCTCTGTGTGTGTGTGTGTGTGTGCGCGTGTATGTGTGTGTGCATGCGTGTGTGTGTGTTAGGGATGGGACGATACTCAATATTACGTATTGTTTAAAGGCAATACTCAACTAGACAATACTGGTATTGTAGATTTAGTGCTAAACCAGACAAGACAAAATTTCAGCATATCGTGCACTCGCATTATATTTCCCTGCACTGTTACAACTCTGTTTTTCATTGGTCCAATTATCCATACTGCCTAAACAATGTTTTCTCTTTATCCAAGGCTTATGCACATGATGTCACACTTGCGTACAATAATGATACATGATTCATGGTAGTTGTAAAAATATTGTAATACTGATTATTATCGTGATATTTGCTGTTACCGTGATACCTAAGTTATACAATAATCGTTAGGTGTAGAATTGGTATCGTCTCACCCATAGTCCATGTGCATGCATAGGTGTGTGTGTGTGTGTGTGTGTGTGTGTGTGTGTGTGTGTGTGTGTGTGTGTGTGTGTGTGTGTGTGTGTGTGTGTGTGTGTGTGTGCGCATGCATGTGTGTGTGAAATTTTTAACCAAGGGAAAGTTTGGGTTGTAATTATCCATTAGCAAATTGTCAAAATAATGTCACTCGGTTATCGATACAAACCTAGCTACCTGATTTATCTCAATATCTCTGTTGTTTGCTCACTTTGTTTCACTATGACGGCTCCCTGCCTACCTAAAAGTACAGGGAAAGCATCAGAGTCCCCTAAATAGAGTGGGCATTCATAATTTAGTCAGCAGGAAATTTAAGCTTTTTTTTGAGAATTCGCTATCCAGACTTTAAAAAATAATAATTGAGAAGGTAGTCTGCATAGCCAAACCGCTTTTCCGCCACCACAAATTTTTCTGCTAGCTATATACCGTATAGCAGGAAATTTTAAAATTTCGAAAAAGGCTGAGTTTAAAGGACTTTGAAAAAATAATTTCGAAAATCAGCTAGCTTATGATTAAGGAATAATTATGTAGCTAGGTATTTCAAAAAAATATTTTTGAAATTTTCAAAATAAAGCCCTTCGTAAATTTCCCGCTATACGGTAGCTACCAGTAGCTATAGAAATCGAATTTGACAGTTTGACATGTCAATAAAATTCATTTGTATTATATTTTAAGGTATGGAGCTACTCACGTAATACTCAAGTGTCATATAATTGGCAATTCACTACTACCAGTGGTGCAATTAATAAACATCTTCGACAGTGTCCATATGCTGAGATTCAGTCATACAATGGTGCAGAACTCTGGCATTGCCTTCCTAGTGAGCGGAGTGATACAGAAACCCTAGGTCAACAAGTTCCATCTTCGTCTGTGGATTTTGGAAAGCTTCAAAATTAGACAAATGACATGAAATTAAATTGTTTATCAAATTGTTTATTTTGTTTTACAGATATTATATTATATTTATTGGGGCAAGCCCCACCATATGGAATCAACAGTGAAATCTGGCTTCTTGCTTGCTTGCTTGATATGTCAAAATCTCTTTATATGGCTGAAAGCCGTTTAAGTGCAAACCAACATTACATCAAACAGGTGGAGTGCTAACCATAGCACTCAAACCAACCATAGGCGTGTATATACCATTCAAGTGCTAACCATAATTTAACCACAATGAGTGAATAAACTTTCTAGAGTTTGTAATAGTATAAAGCTGATCATTTGATGTTAGGATTGCATATAGCACTGAATGGCTAGATAGATGCATTGAAGTATAGTATCAGCTGCCTTGCCACCCTATAGCCAGCTAGCTACATACGTTTCTACAATATAAGGATAGGTGACTATTAGATGTTGTTTATAAAGATATAAGAGACAAATTTTCCTGTTGTCAAAAGGGCCTCACTTTACTTTTCTTTAAGCTGATAACTACCACCACTTGCTTATTATGCATGCTTGTGATACCTTTTGTGACAAATTAATATTATTACATATGTTATTTCAATTCACTGTAATTACTTTAATGTTAATATCCCAGTTTTCATGAAATACATACCAGTACAAACTTTTAAGACCATCATGTAGATAGCTGCACTGTTGCTTGTACACTGAGACTGAACTGTAGCTACATGTTTAGTTCTCTGTGCTTATAATTATTACAATGTCAAATTGCATGTGAAAGTCATCAATGATAGCTAAGTATATACATGCATCTATCATATCACCAAGGTCGCCCCTCAATGCTTTGCATTTCACCTAGTATATGGACAAGAACATATTATTATGCGTAGATGATACATACAAGAGAAGCATACAGTAGAAAACTTGGCAGGTAATTTAATTTGGTGGTTTACAAAATCTTTCCACCCCAAACATTCACATTGCATGTACACTGATGAAGCACTGACTCATGTTTTAGACCTGTCAAAATACCCGTTAAAATGCCGTCATATTTTCCTACTATGCTTTCTCATTTTGTCATAGCTATAGCAATTTATGTCAAAATTGAAGTATAGTGCAAAAGTTTGACAGGACACAACATCGATGAATTTAATGAATGGCTATACAACAATTCATCAAAACTTTTCCTACAAACCTTTATATCTTCATGTTTCTCCTTGGAATCCCACAATTAATTCATCAAAGTTTTTCCTGCTGTAAAAATTGGCTCAGCAAAATGTTTTAAAAGTTTTAAATTGAAAGCCCTCAAAATCTCTATAAAGTGCAAATATCTTGCAACATGTTCACTCAGTGTGCCAAACTTCAAAACCAATTATTAGTCAAAATAAGCTAAGCAGAGTCATAGAATCATATCAAGTCCTCTGGACTCAAGGGGCTCCTGCATGGCACTATCACTAAAAATTGATCTGGTTATATACAACCAGCTATATAGGCTAGCTATAGTATATATAATGAAGCTCTAGCGCACTGCATATATAACCATAACATAATCATGCAGCTATATACTCAATATGTATTATACTTAAGCTGCCATGGCCAGTTTGTATAGATACAAGGTGCGAGTCAAGTGGCAAATATAGCATGAGGCAAAGCCAAGAGCAAGACTCACCAAGTGCTATATATATTTCATGCAAACAAGTGGAAGGGTACAACCTTGTTCTACTTATAACAGCTTACAGGCAGGACAAAAAAATAAACACAAGTACTGAATTGATTGTTTCTTTAATTTATAAAAATGTGTCAATAGTGTTACTGTTCTAACTACTCAAGCTTATTATATACTCACCCCACCACTGTTCTATACCTATAGCATCTTAATTGTAACTTTATAAAGCTATATGGCTTTGATTTACCCACATAAAATAAAATAACTCCTGCTTAAACATACATACAAAAATAAATTTGATAAACACAATTTCACATTTTAAAAATGGATATTGTCGCTAGTAGCAAGTGGTTAGCTAGTTTTATCTGCTTAAAAAGCCTAAAAGCAAGCAAATAAATTTGATAAACATAACCACTGCTATAATTATAGCTATTTATACTATCACTGCTTAAAGTTTATTGAAATCTACAGAAGATGATGGAACTTGTAGTAAGAAAGTCTTATCATCAGTAATTCCATTGGGAACACAATGCCAAAGCTTTGTAGCACTGTAGGGCTGCCCTTTGTAAGGACACTGTTGCAGGTGGCGATTCATTGCACTGTCATTGTTGGTGAAATGCCAGTCATGTGATGCACAAGTATTGTGTGAGTACCTCCACACCTATATAAAATGACAAAAGCTAGCCAGCAAATTTACAACTAGCTACATGGAGCCAGTGGTGCAAGATGGGAAGCAAAAAATTTCCCTGCATGTGTTCCAGCTAGGATATGCTTAGCTTAAAGGCCCCTTAGTACTACATTTTTTACCATATAGCTAGCGTGATTATTTACCGGGGGAAATTTGACAAATTTGATGATCATTAACAATTTGTCAAAATTTACCTGTCAAATTTCCTGAGCTAGCTAGCTAGCTATATAGTGCAATCAATATATACAGCGAATTAAGCCCATTCATCAAAATTTTACCAATCATTAGCAATTTGTCAAAGTTATGCTCCATCAAATATTTACTCTATACGATAGTTGAATAAATACATGCATGTGATTAGGCTTTGCAAAATCAACCATGTGGTCACATAAAAATACCTAATTTTTCAACTTTATCATACTCTATATATAGTCTATACAATATGCACAATAACAAAATTTAAATGTAGAATTTCGTGGAGACTTTACAGCTGCATGACCCTGCATGGATGACTGTAACTGTGTGGGACCTACAGAAACATGTGCCAACACTCATTCATCATGCAAATGGTAGACATTATTATGATAATCATATCAAGCTAGCAACTAACTACTGTATGGTGTTAACTTTCATAGTGCTTAATTTTGTAGAACAGAACATTCATAATTTTGTTTTTTGTAAATTCTAAATACTAATTATATTCATAATTTTGTAGTTTAGACTTTTCCTATTGATACACTGCATACATGGAAGGAAGGAAGGAAGAACATGGCAGCTACTGGAGTAGCAGAAATACCATTTTATTGCAACTAGCTATATAAAGAACAATCAAGCACGCCTAGGCTAAAGTGCGGGATAATCTGATTGATGATAATGCATGCAG
This sequence comes from Spongia lamella, assembly GCA_963930835.1. Classification (NCBI taxonomy): domain Eukaryota; kingdom Metazoa; phylum Porifera; class Demospongiae; order Dictyoceratida; family Spongiidae; genus Spongia; species Spongia lamella. The sequence goes on from OZ005755.1 coordinate 3,448,272, forward strand.
TGGCGACATTGTTGACACCTTGAAATACTTTAATACCGTATAGCGGGTTTTATGTGCGAGGTCCAATTTTTGCAAAATTTGCGAATTAGTACAGCATAATAGCTACAGGATTTTTTGTAGATTATTCACAAACATGGCTGATTTTTCTGAGTTTTGCAAAAATTTGGACTCGTAATATATACTCATGGCAACAGATTACTAAATCTTTGTAGAAAGTTTTTAAGCACAGAACTTTTTAGAAGGATACAATGCGGTAAACATTAGCACATTTGAAAATGAAAGTTTGCATGTGTAGGGGTCCACAATTGTACTCCTAGGCTTAATTGTACTACCAAGCATAAAATTGTGGTCAACCAACAGGCTAACACCTAACAATTTATTCCTATGGCTACACCCCTGGATTCACTATATACAGTTAACCATTACAGCATTACAGCATTTAAATACCTTGGTTGACTCTCTCCAGCCATTCTTGTGTTGCTTCCATATCACCTGAACCATGTTGCCATTTTTCAAATTGTGGCATGCTTCCCATAATGTCCGGTTGGTCAATGACAGGCAAAGGAGGGTACTAGAATCCAGATAGTTAATGATCATATACAATGCCTCAATGGGTAATGCTGAGAGGAGATCGGTGGGTTCATCATCATAGCCATAAGCTACCAGTTCTCTTTGCTGTTGTATTTTAGTCAAGTACCACCCCTTGGCTGACTCCGAGCTCTCTAGCTCAACAGGAACAAACTCTTCTTTTAAAGCAACCGCAAACATCCCTGAACAACTGTTATGCACAAGCTTAAAATATTGTGGTGATGGAATTAAGCGTGGAATTTTTAAATTACAACCATACGTATCCATCATTGGACAGCAGTGCACGAGCCAGTCGTATAGACTGGTGTGTATAATACTGTGTTGCATCGTGTGGTGATCGTAAAACTCATCACGTCTCACGACCTCGTTACATTCACGCAGAACTCTTAACTGCTGCTGATAAGCTGATTCAGTAGTGGTGTAAAACTGTAGTGACGGCGATGCAAATTTTGCATCAAATTCTAACTTGAATTTACAGTGCACCAGACTAGCAGGGCAATGAAATAAATGTGTATTGATTTTACATCGTGGCATCATTGCTTGGCAACCGTACGTTGCGTTGGTACAATGGACTAGCTTTTTGGTGCACAGTACCTCGTGATCCATTGCGTCATATTGGTGCACAAACGAACCACAGCCTTGTTCACATTCCGCCAATGAGGACTCCTGCAGCTCGCGCATCTCGGAATTACCCGCGGGGCAGTGCGCCAAATGTTCCCTGACCTCATTCCGCCGCATTACTGCTTCGCAGCCGTGAATAGCGTTGATGCAGGGCACCGTCTTGTTAGTGCACACTTCCTCGTGGTCCTGCATCTTGCACTGGTGTGCAATAACGCCACATTCATGTATACAATTCGCCATTGTACACTCCATCACATCACAGTCACGAGATATGCACTCCAGACAGTGTCGATGTGTTTCTCCCATCAGTTCCATAACTCCATTAATAGTTAACAGGTTAACACGATTGTGGGATTTGGTTTGCATTAAATAGAATAAATGGAAGTGTAAGTATGTTTAAAGCTTAATGGTGTGTATTTATGGTTGTTTACATACAGGATTAACAAGAGTTCGGCGCTTTTGTCAAATTACGAGGTGAATAAATAGCTGGAAAAGTTAATGGCTGACTTTTGAAGCCTCAGCACTTAAATTATGTCTCGGTGTATTTTCAGGTGTATGAGCGACTGTTAGAACATCAAGAGCAGGTAAAAAAGAAGAAGGCTTCTGGAAAGACACAGAACTTGGCCACAGTTGTATATCAGGTTAATAAATTGCATGTAATGCAATGAAGGTTGAGGAACTAGAGTCCTTAAAAGTGTCACCTTGGTTACTTGGTACCTAAGTACTGTCCACCAATGTGTCTTGATTTGATATATGGAAGAAATAACAAGTAAATGCATCCCTAAAGTGTATACAATAGGGCTACAAGGCCAAGTGTATTTCACAGAATGGAAACAGACCACTGCTACAGTTGATTTCAGTATTCTTGAAAAATCAATAGCTGCCATAAATGTTTCCGTAGAACATACGTAATCTACAGAAATTACTCTATAGAACCTACAGAATGCCAGTATTAAGGAATTCCGTAGAATCAACGATGAAACCTATGAAAACTGCCCCTACGGGATTATTTATGGCAGCTATTGATGTGATTCATTGACGTGCCGGTAGTAACCAACTTAATCATTCATCTGTGCTATAATTTGTTTTTGTATATGAAACCTATGGTTCATGTGAATGCATCCAACCTCCTCTGGGGTCTCTATATATGCGTCGTTGGCCTTGTATACTAAGGCTGCAACAATTACTGCACAATAAAATCTTTACACTATTCAATGGCTTATACCAAGAGTTCTATCTCTATAATTATGAACTCTTGCTTATACGTATCAGTCAGTGATGTAATACACCCCACTGTTTTCATTCAATACAAGCAATGAAAAAATACTTTGTCATGTAAGCTTAGTTGCACGTGAAATGGAGAGTCCGATAGTTGCAGACAGAGAAGAGGTGAAGAAGTGTCCAAGAGACACTGAAACTTTTTATCTCCTCGTTGATGTTAGAAGAGAGTACTGCTACCACTTCAATCCGCGTCTTGTAGAATTGGAAAAACTAAGCGGGGTTGAAACCAATCCGCATATCCAAGTCAGATGGGTCACTTTTCTTCGGGTCGCTGGGTCAAGTTCAAAATATCCAGGATTGTAATACTCTCTAATATAGCAGTCATTAATATTACTAATGACTGTGGTACCAATCAATTTAACAAGCTAGTCTCTTATACAGTACTTCATAATAGTTATATTGTTTGTAAGTGTTCTTTGTAATAATCAGTATTGGCTTGAAATATGTATTGGTAAGTTATATTATTTGTAATAATCAGTATTGGCTTGAAGTATCGGCTGCCTGAAACTAAAATATAGCAATCGATACAATTCTAACAGGCTCAATAGCTATCTACCATTGAATTACTGTGTCATTGTTCTGTAGACTGCCAATTACTTGTCTTCCACGCCATGTAAGAATCAGGTAAATAAGCAACTATTGTGTATTTTGTATCAAATTGCCCACAGAATGCCAAATGTATTGCTGACTTTCTGACAGCACTGAAGAAGTATAATCTAACAAAGTAAGCAAATGTAATAGTGTACATTTAAATTACATAGTTCTATTGAAAGATATGAGGTAAAACTATTACACTAAGTAACGTTGTGTGTGTAGGTGTGTGTGTGTGTTGGTATAAATATTTTGATCTTCTATTGGCAATGGGCAATAGCACTGGTCAGGTAATTTTGCAGGCCCGGAGGAAGCAACTTCGAGGCAAAGTCTGTACAACCAAAATCTTGCTTTCGGTATAAATTTACTTTGGGCAATAGTGAATAAGAGTATGCCATTACTACCATATGTGTAGTAATTGGATTGTACTAGTTAGAGAGATGTCATAACTGCATACTGAGACATCGTAAAAGAGTGTGGCAACTAACTGAAGCATTTATCCAATATGGCATGTAAGGTACTTTATGTTTTTGATGCATCAACACGTGGCAACTATCTGACAAGGCCTACTATAGAAAGTGTAGCATCTAACTTGTGAAATACTGTACATTATGTCTGCATCCAAATTTTACTTCTATTGATTCACGGAAGCAAGAGCTCACAATTATTAGCTATTGACTTTTAATTCTGAGGACAACTCACACAATTTAAAATAATTTCTTGTAGTGTAAGGGCGGCCGGGAACCCATTGCAATTTAATGCAAACATTGATGCTATGACTTCTGAAATGGATATGCTCCCAAGTTATCCTCTATACCATGTGCGTTCTATTAGAGTAGTTATGTGAAATCTGCAAGCTCCTCCATTAATTTCAAAGTTTAATATTTACTGGTGAATAACTAACTTATCATGGCAGCTTCTTTGATCTTCCTACATACAGGGATATAATAAGCTTATTTCATTCAAATAGGGCTGAAAAACTTCAACTGTTGAACTTGAGGCCTTGCAGTCCTGTGGAAATGCAACTGGTAAGTAGAGAACATGCATTGACCAAATTGTTCATTTTGTTGTAGATTATTGAAGAAATGGATGAACGATTTAGCGAACAACAGGTAGAAGAAATGTGTGAAATTATTAGAACTCATCTTCCCGAAGCAAAACAGACTAACACCACTGGTGCACAAAGCTAATCATGATTTTATTTTGTATATATGTACTGTATGATAGACCAGTTTTTCTAAAATGGCTTTCTAGAGCAACCACTTTAGTAGTAAAAATTTGTAGCACTTGCGTACATACTGCAATTTTCTTTCTCCTGATTTAAGTTGTATCAATTAATCATCAGATTGGTAATTGGTAACAGCAGATTTTATTTAGGAATTTGCGAGATCCATTGCCGGTAGAACAACATCGGCAGATAAATATTTAGAGAGACTTCACACTTGTATTTGTAAGTCTCTACTAGTAGCTATATGTAGAAACCTAGATCAAGAGTTATTGTATTTGCATTATGATTCAGTATTTCTATAATTAGCTATGATTATGGCAGCAAATTCAAATTCATTTCTACTTCTTCAGCAAACTAATGAACTAAAAAGGTTATGCAATCAAAATAAAATACAATTTATTAATTACTATCACCTGTCAGCAAATCAGCGAATTACTACTTTTTATGCAATAAAAACTAAAACTAAAACGGAGTTTATTAACTACTGTCAGCTATCAGTGAATTGGCGAATTACTACTTTTGTCACTGAATGACGTTGTAGAAGAGCAGCAGTGACAAGATTACCATTACTTCCTTGTTTGGTAGCAATAACTTGGCTGAGCTATCCTATGATGTAGAACAACATATCACATTATTCTATAATCATTACCCTAGCTATTTACCATTGGGTTCATTTGTTTATTGGTCACATCAAAAGTGATGTAGTCACTTGCATCAATGTCATCAACAGACTGTGCGACAAGTGTAAAGGTTATGCTAAATCCAATTGGTGCATTACGGTATAAGGAAATTTCAACTGCTATGTCAGCCGTTGTGTTTTGCCTTACAGAAACAACACCACTTGGGGTAACAACGTAATTGAAAAAGTTGACTTCTTCATCTGATGCATCTGTGTCTATATTTATTCTAAAACTATCATCTCTTCCAATGTTCATTAATGTTATAGATACCGTGGCTTCCCCTCCTGGTTGAAACATAACATATCCCACTTCATTTTCACCTATTTAGAATACACAACACTTAAAAGTATGTAAATGTGATTGTGAAATATTATCATTTGGCTATTACCTAGTATACAAGTAGAAGTCTTATATGATTCAAGTATCTATTGCTGCTTGCCATAACAATGTTACATACTATTAATATGTGTGAGTGTGTGACTAAATTTACAAAAACTAATTGATTTTATCACACTTCGAGAAATACCATTTTGAAATGTTAGCAGCTACGTATAGTTGAAATTACTGGTTTTTGAGAGGCTTTTGAACAATATCACAAGTGTCATATGCATGTTACTCATGTATAAGATGGTGGGTGGTTGGGAGGGAGAAAGGATGGGTGTTACTTCAGTAATTGACAGAAACAGCTACAGTTGGCCTAGACCATAGCACAAGCCAGGGTGGATGTTAGCAGTCTGGCACCCCATGCTGCCTTATATTAAAGTGACCCTACGGGTTCTGTTGTGACTCTTCATGGCTGCCTGTAAAAAGAAGACCCAACATTGACCGTCTATAGCTATGTATATTGTTACTGTGTCTGGATATATATAAACTTCTATGTTTTTACACAAAGATACGTATAAACTACTTAATTTTATAATCTAAAAATGTGGTCAAATTTTATGTGCTCACTTTTATTATCTTTAAAGGCCCTCTGCTAGGGATTGGCCTTTTTATACTTTTATTTTTACCTATTATGTTATGCTGCAGTGCTCATAAATTTCACCTATTATGCTCATTATTTAATATGCTCATGTGAAAAGATTTGTGCCTTAGGAATAAAGTAAAAGTATTTTTGCTATAAAAATTAGACTGTTTTATTAGAGTATATACATTGTACAAAATAAAGGTGACTGTTCTATTAGAGTATATAGATCTTGGTATTCATTTTCTAAATACCTAGCCAATACTTCCTTTAAAATGTAAAAATTTTGTTCACTTTTAAAGTCTATGTATTGATCACGTGAGCAAATAAAATGTGTTGTAAGCTGCCTGTAACAGTGAAGCACATCTTGGATGCCTAAAGACTTGTCAGTTAGTAATTTTTAGCTGGTTAGTCAGTTCCATACTGTTATATTCAGTTTATCTTGTTTTAAAGGATATTTTTACCTATCTACTGATGCTATATTCACCTAGTTTTAGCCCAAGAAACATAATATTTAGTTTAAGTGGTCTATACTGGTGTTATGCTTGATGCTTTAGCTACGTATACCTATTATGCTTAAAATTATGCCAGCATAATAGGCGGGTCCCTACCCTCTGTAGCATATGAAGTTGTCACAGACACAAAAATATGTGAGCTTAAGTTTTTGCATTGGATATTTAGCCGTCACTGGCTACAGAATAATTTTTGTTATTTTACTGGCAAGGCCTAAAGATGTAAATTAACGAATTTTCAAAGATATAATCCACACCTAACCCTAACTGATGGACGGCCTGGGCACTGACCTTGGCCACTAACCAAGGCAAAGCCAGCCTGGGCACCGACCCTGGCTGCTAAATCAAAGCAGGTAGGCATGGGCACCAACCCTACAGCGATTTGCAAAGTTCTTGCATCAGAAACTAAAAAGCGAAGTTGTAATAGTGCAACACGATTGGCTATTATTTTATAAAATAGCCAATCATATCACACTACTACAACTTCCACCTTTTAGTTTGCGAAGCAAGAACTTCGCAAACAGCTGTACACGACCAAAAAATTTTGAATGACATGCTCACATGGTAAAAATTGCCGGCTAAATATCCACTATGTCCAGTCTAAGCTCACATGTTGGACTTTGCGGCAGCTTTTTAACTTTGATTATCAGAGAATACTACTATAGAGAGTTTAAATGTAGCTAACTTTTGTAGTTGGTTTTATTACATAGCTAGTGTAAATTATACTAAACAAAAACACCTTGGGTGTAAAAAAAGGGCGAGGCCAATCAGAAGCAGCATATAGGTATGTACGACCAAAAACTTTGATATCATTTGAGGCCAAGAAGTTACTTATCAAAAATCTTTTTCACTACTTGAATGACATACAATAGTTTAAAGCATATTTTCACAACTATGATTGGCTTTGTCACTTGGCCACCTTTATTAATAATGATGGTGTGAAAAAGGTGGCCAAGTGACAAAGCCAATCATAGTTGTGAAAATATGCTATAAACTATTGTATGTCATTCAAGTAGTGAAAAAGATTTTTGATAAGTAACTTCTTGGCCTCAAATGATATCAAAGTTTTTGGTCGCACATACCTATTTGCAATGCTGCTTCTGATTGACCTCGCACTTTTTTTACACCCAGGGTGTTCTGTTTAGCATATCACTACTTTTTTGGAAGTATAAACACATGTTATTACTAGCAAGCAGCAGAGAAGTACTGCATGGGCATAACTTGTACTTGCCTAATACGCAATATTGTAAATTAAACTTTGAAGCATAATTTTGAAAAATTCAAGCCCGAGATTTTTTTTAAACTAATACTTTCACTACAGAGTGATACATCAATATAGATTGTATATCTGAAAGTTTATGCAAATCATTTGAAGGGGGTCCAAGTTATGAAAACTATCAACCTGCAGTGTAATAGCCCTTCTCAAATACATTCAAGTGTTTATTTCAGACTGATAATAGTATGACAGGTAGAGCATACACAGGAGAAGTGCTGATACAAATTTGGTTGAAATCCATGAAGAAATGAGTGAGTTATTAGACAAACAAGTGAATGTATAAAAAGAGAGTTTGAAATAAACTTCTGGGGTTCACAAAAGCTCCTGCAAGCCCCCGAAAAAAGTGTGCGATGAAAATAAAAGAAAGAAACAAAGAAAGAAGAAAAAAACAACTGTCACATAAAAATTTTTGTGGTGACAGGAAGGAATTTATAAGGCTGTATCAGAAGAATGGCTGAATTGATGTCTATGAACTTCTGGATATTGATTCTTCAAACAATGAAGGTACTAATTGTCTAGTAAACGGGCGAATTGGGCGGGAAAGGATGGTTTGTTGTGCGTAGTCGCACAACGGGCGTCATAAAACTCACAATGGCTGGTACTTAGGAATGGTGGGACCTATTTCCTCCATTCTCGGTTTGTTGATTCTATATAGTAAGAACGTCGTGTGTCGGTAATAACTAAGCGATAGCTTTAATGGCAGCTTAGCTAGAGCGTTTGCGAGTTTGAGGGCGGTGCTACGTGTAAATAACTCACTCAGTGATCGTGTTGCTGCGCTTCTTCTTGGCCTCGCGACTCACTATCGTGAGTCTTGATTTCAGCATTATTCTTACTTCCTACAGGGGAGTAGGAAGATGAAATCTGTAGGGGGGGGGGGGGGGGGGGGGCACAGCCCTGCATGGTGATGTTAGACAATCAATAGCTATATGCACTATAATCATGCTGAGCATTTTGAGTACATGCTACGTATTTTCTCTCACCACTGAGCAACATTGATTGTTATTTTGCTACAACAATTAAAATGAGCATGCAGTTACTGAAATGGTTAGCTATGTTGTTTATTTATAATAATTATGCCAAGAAAGATTCTTTCAGTGAAATCCTTGGTATTACTCTTATCTTTTAATTCATCCATCCTCAAACCTACGTACTAAAGAGTGCATTCAAATTCATTCAATAAGTAGCTACGTAGATCTTAATCCTTTGAAGTAGAAAAGCTTTGTTCCATTATTGACCTCAGTCACTGCATAAATGGCCAGTTCTTAATAATATAACCTGTGGATTTTATCAGTGAGAAGAATCTCATGTGCTCACTAGGACTCATGTGCTCCAAAAACCAGTGAAATGTGAAATATTTGAATTGTGAAGAGACGAATTTACAAAACTTTTGTGATTGATACTTGAGTTTATCAATTGTTTTAACCAACATAGTACATGCATATAATAATTTCAGGGGGCAAGGCCCCTCCTGTTGAAAAGTTGGGGAGGGAATCAGGCCCCCCTTGTCACCCTGGTTCCTACTCCCCTGTCCTATTATTCCGTCATTATACAGGCGCACCTCTATCTATTACTATAGAGTGTAAATTCTCTCGTCATTGGTAGCTAAGAAATTATATAGTTACTTACCAAATCCTAAGCTAATAGTAGTTGGCTCAACTGAGATATCACTGATGTATGAAAATGGAAAACCATTATCATCTTTTCCATTGACTTGTAATTGAAACTCTTCAGAAGGTAGATCAAAAAATCCGATGTAACTGTTATTATCAATTTCAGTCAGGTTTGAAAGATTAAGTATAAACCCTTGATCATTAACAACATTAATATTACTGATAACTACAGGATTTTCGCTTCCTATGATGGTAGCCTCGACAAACATGGAGTAACCTTTTAATGCACATATTAATAAGTTGTGAGATTTATAAATAGGTTTTATGGCTTCACCACCATTAGGGCTGCTTGTAAATATTTGAGTAGAAATAATAAGTTCACTATTTGCCAAAACTTGTACAGTGAAAAACCCTTTGGATTCTATTGCAATTCTCCATTGACCATATAATGTATCTTCTGTTATGTTAATAGTAGCAATGGATAATGTAGTAGAGTTAACAGTTGAGTTATACTGATGTACACCATCTGCATTTACACCTATAAAGTCAATACAAACAGATGATCATTAACTAGACAATGTAGACTGGGTCTTCACACAAAGCAGATTGATATACTCTAATAGAATAGTCCAACATGCTATTTAAACAGCCAGGTTTACATAGCTACTCTAAAGCAGTCGGATATCTTATTTTACTCTAAAGGTGGTGGGCTTTTAAAACATATTTTTAAGAATATATATAAAATAATTGTAATTTAATTTAATAATAATAATAATAATAATAATAATAATAATAATAATATAATAATAATAATAATTGTAATTTAATTATTGTAATTTAATTATTGTAATTTTATAATAATTGTATTTTAATTTTTATATAATTGTGAGAATAATGTATGAATATTGGAGCATAATGCAGACAGATTAAAGAAATTCTGAAACAAAGAATTTTGAGCATAATTACCACAGCCCTAGGTTTTTCTTAGTATTTACTTGCAAAATGCCAGCATAATGCTAGAATTACAATTCTTTGTATTATGCTAAAAATTATTCCGGCATAATTACCTCAGCCCTAATGTAGACACGTACCTTGTGGAGTCAGGACAGTAACATTAACATTTTGACCACTGACAAAAATCAAAATTTGCAATGTATAACTATCCACAGGAAAACTGTATTCAACTCTGCCAGATGCACTGCCCACCTGACGAAATATAGTATTGCTACTCAGTATAGAAAATGATACAAGTGATGCCAATTCAGAAATCTCATTTAATGGAATATCAATAATTTGGCCATTGGAGAACATTTCCAACTCTTGATAAACATCATCAGTACTATGTGTTGTGTTGTGTTGTCTTGTGTTGTCTTGTGTACTATGTGTTGTATTTTTGTACATTTGCCTTATGGATAGTGAATGATTCATGGTTGACATAATATCTCGAATAATCATAACTTCTAGATTTTTTTCAGAAATCAAAGTTTCAAGAGGTTAACAGGCAGAGGAATCTGTAAACACTAAAATAACTGAGTCTGGATAACTGGCTTCAGCAGCACACAGAATGCCACCAATAACAGGAACACTACCATCTCCAGTGTTTTGAACACTCAACCGAGGTATGTCAGCTGAGAATTTGTTAACATCATCAGTTATGCTTAATTGGCCCACACCTAAAATATATTATATCTCAACCAAAAACACCCTGGCTGTAAAAAAGGAGCGGCCAAGAACTAAAAAAAGGCCAAGATAAAAAAGATGTGAAATCAAAATGGGCAGCCAAGGCCTGTATAGTATTACTGCTGATAGAAATAAAATTTTAATAATCACAAGTCAGACCGCAAAACATTAAGTTTTTGATTTCATATCTTTTTTATCCAGGCCTTTTTTAGTTCTAGGCCGCTCCTTTTTTACAGCCAGGTTGAGATTTTTCACTTCTTTTTTAGAAATAACAAGTCATTTATTAGTTACATAGAGTAAGTGACATATTATCGGGCGGCATGTATATTCGGACGCTTGTTTGCACAGTTCATAATAATAATTTGCAATTTTCTTGGCTATATAACAACGTTAGTTAGTGCTGCATGTATCTGCAAAGTTTCATCCAAATTTGTTTTTCCGTGTTAGAGCTAGAGCTCGAAAAAGATAAAAATCGGACCATTGGATGTATCGTCGGACTACCTATAATGCTACGCAACAAGTGTAATATTACGTACATTAGTCAGAAGTTGGCTCCTATATTACAATAATTTCAATGAACCGTGCGCATGCGCATCAGTTGACGTGATATATGACTGTGAATAGAGCGTTTGCTTATCGTAAAGTGGCTGAACTCAGTTTAGTTGGTGAATCCAAGTTCTTTGCCGATTTTATACAGTAAGGAATACCTAACAAAATTGTAAATAGCCAATTTTGTTAAGTTATTCTATTTAATGCAGACCGCTTTAGTTATTGTGATTGCTATACAGTAGCTAGTCGTGTGCTTTAGGTTTTATTGTGATAACTATGCACTTTAGCCTTAACTTTATATTGTATTGTAGCTTTTAGGGTATTTTAAATTTATCTTTGGTAGATGACTGAAGTGGTGATCAATCCATCATTGAAAAGCAGGATAATAAGGTCGTCAACAGTCTGTGTAAATCCACTGATGCCTTTAAGTTCAAGACCTAAAGAATACAAAAGGTGGGATGAAACACAGTTGCAGAAGGCATGTCAGGATGTCCATGAAGGTCAGGCAGTTCAAAGAGTCGCTTTAAATTATGGAATTCCAAAAAGTACCCTGCATGACAAGATCAGTGGAAAAGTGACCATTGGAGCTAAAAGTGGACCTGCCCCTTATCTAGATCCAGAAGAAGAGGATGAATTGGTGTCTTTTTTGAATGGTTGCTCATCGATGGGATATGCACGTACAAAGAAACAGACAATAACATTGGTTAAAAGAGTGGTTGATTCCAAAGGATTGAATGTGACAGTTGGTGATGGATGGTGGAAATCGTTCATGAAGAGGCATGGCACTTTAACTTTGCGCACTGCTGAGCCATTGTCTTATGTTCGTGCTGTTTGTTCACAGCCTGAAATTCTCAACCATTACTATGATCTTTTACAGCAAACATTATTGGAACATGATCTTGTGGATAAACCGAATCAAATATTCAACTTAGATGAATCAGGAATGCCCCTGGACCCATGTCCACCAAAAGTTGTAACTCAAAAAGGTGTAAAGCATTCCACTTCAGTCACTACAGGTGATAAAGCTCAAATCACAACGCTTGCTTGTTGCAGTGCTGCTGGATATTTAATTCCTCCATTGGTGGTGTTTGACAGAAAGAAACTGAAGCCAGAAATGACGATTGGTGAGGTTCCTGGGACAATGTATGGATTGTCTTCTAATGGCTGGATGGATACTGAATTATTTGAACTTTGGTTCATGCACCATTTTCTTACACATGTACCTTCTTGTAGGCCGATTTTGCTTATGATGGATGGTCATTCAACACACTTTCAACCAAGTGTTGTTCGTATGGCAGCAAAGGAAGAAATAATATTGTTTTGCCTGCCACCTCATTCTACCCATTTAACTCAGCCCCTTGATAAGGGATGTTTTGGTCCACTGAAATCTGCCTGGAAACAGGTATGTCATGAATTTTTGACAAAAAATCCTGGGAAAGTAGTAACACGTTACGACTTTACAGCACTGTTTGGGAAAGCATGGACTCGCAGCATGAACATGACAAATGTTATTGCAGGGTTTCGTACCACCGGAATATTTCCATTCAACAGAAATGCTTTATTACCGGTTGCAGGGTCAGAAACTCCATCAAAGTTCAATCCAAAGTCATTGTGTGAAGGCACTAAGCTGAAGTTCATCCCTGTCTATAGCCCAGCACAAAGCAAATCAATGCCACCAAAATGCTCACTGTTATATAATTTTACTGAAGAAGAAGTTGCTCTTTTCACTAAGAGATACCAGGAAGGATATGATCTTACCCATGATAAGAGATACAATTATTGGGTCCAACTTAAGGGTGATAAAGATGTTTCTAAGGAGGACAATGTTTCTATGAAGGACTCTGTTTCTTCAAGAGTCTGTTTCTCCAAAAGATTCTGCATTGCTGAAAAGTGCGATAGCACCCAAGAATGTTTCTAAGGAGTCTGGGATTGATGCCACTAAAAAGAAGAATGCTAGTACTGCTAGGAAGGAACCTGCACTGCTGGAACATTCAACAGCATTATCCAGAATTTTATCTTCTCAAGATTTAGCAGTTGTCAAAATTGCTACGAAACCACCAAAAACATCAGCTCGGGTGTTGACCAGTTCTGAAAACCTAAAGATGCTGGAGGAAAAAGAAAAGAAGAAACAAGAAGAAGCTGAGGCAAAAAGGAAACGTAAGATAGAAGCAGAAGAAAAACGAAAAGAAAGAGAAAAAATTAAAAAAGACAAGGAAAAGAAAAAAGGTATAGCTAATACACTGTAACTATTCATTATGCACTTTTGTAGGAATATAAATTGCAGCTCACACTATTAGTTTATTGCTCCTTGATGTATATGCGTAGCTAGCTACAAGCAAAGTACATACATAGCTATAACTATCTATAGCTTAGCTACCATGCCAACCAAAATGATGCAAGTAACCTAGCTGTAAAACTAGCTAGCTAGCTAGCTAGATAGGAAATGTTTCATGTAATTTACATGCTATAGCTACTAATTAAGGCTTTGTTAGCATAGGGATGTAGCCACAAATGGTCCGAGTTGTCTCCATTCCTAAAGGAATAGCTAATACATAATTATACTTTTAGTTAAGTTTTGTGCCATGTAGCTAGCATTCAATTGGGTAACCCTTATAACAATCAATTTATATTGTCGTTGAATTGTGCTATTTGTATGTAACAGCTGCAAAAGCTTCTGTGCAGAAATCAGATGTCCCTGAAGGTGTCACCAGTAGTAAAGGTATATAGCTATATAGCTAGCTAGCAAGTTGTGTAAAATGTTTTTATTGCTGAAAAACTAGACAATCAAGTATGGTGTGAATGTCGCAAGGAAGAACATGGCCGGATGATTTTATGTGATAATGACACTTGTAAAATAGGCTGGTTTCATTTTTCCTGTGTCGGATTATCCCGAAAACCACCTGGAATGTGGTATTGTGCAGACTGCAAGCCATAGACAGTTACATTTGTAAAATTCTTGATTAGTATGTATGGTTAAGTTTTGTTGGAATGTCTATATACTATTATTAAAAATTTTCATCTAACGATCATCCCATGCAGTAAGTATTATTTTATGTAGCTAATTATAACTCTAGTTGTGCCATAATGCAAATGTTATAGCTAGGTAATAGCAACTGAGTAGCTATATTCTAAAGTAAAGCATTTGAGAATGATGTGCATGCATGCATGCACAGTATTATTAAATAATAATGAAGGGTGGCCAGCTACTTTTTTGGATTAAGGCAGACCTTCTGCATAGACATCCTACATGACCACTAAATTTAAATTTAAAATACCCTAAAACAATATAAAGTTAAGATTAAAGTGCATAGTAATTACAATAAAAGCTAAAGCACATATAAAAGTACAGTTAGCTACTGCATAGCAATCACAATAACTAAAGCGGTCTGCATTAAATAGAATAATTTAACAAAAATTGTCTCTACCATTTTGTTGGCTATTTTCTTACCTGTATAAATCGGCAATGAACTTGGATTCAACAACTAAACTGAGTTCAGCCACTTTACAATAAGCAAACGCTCTATTCACAGTCAAATATCACGTGAATTGATGCGCATGCGCACGGTTCATTGAAATTATTGTAGTATAGGAGCCAACTTATGACTAATGTAAGTAATATTACACTTTTTACGTAGCATTATAGGTAGTCCGACGATACATCCAATGGTCCGATAATATGGCCGTCCGATTTTTATCTTTTTCGAGCTCTAGCTCTAACACGGAAAAACAAATTTGGATGAAACTTTGCAGATACTTGCAGCACTAACTAACGTTGTTGTGTGGCCACAAAAATTGCAAATTATTATTATGAACTGTGCAAACAAGCGTCCGAATATACATGCCGTCCGACAATATGTCACTTACTCAAATATCACGTGAATTGATGCGCATGCGCACGCGCACGGTTCATTGAAATTATTGTAGTATAGTAGCCAACTTATGACTAATGTAAGTAATATTACACTTGTTGCATAGCATTATAGGTAGTCCGACGATACATCCAATGGTCCGATAATATGGCCGTCCGATTTTTATCTTTTTCGAGCTCTAGCTCTAACACGGAAAAACAAATTTGGATGAAACTTTGCAGATACATGCAGCACTAACTAACGTTGTTGTGTAGCCACAAAAATTGCAAATTATTATTATGAACTGTGCAAACAAGCGTCCAAATATACATGCCGTCCGATAATATGTCACTTACTCTATATGCGGAACATTAGTGACTGTTCTGTTAGAGAGTAGAGTAAGTTATCAATATCCGGACCCCTAGTATATTCGGACGCTCAATCTTTGTAGCAGAGGAAACTAGAGTTTTGGTGACACTTGGGTAGCAAGCCTTACGCTGTGTACATTAACTACCTATAATATCAACATTATAGTATAAGTAGTTTTGCGTCTTCACTGAAAATAAACATTTTTTCGGAACCAGGTGTTGTCGGAAGAAATTATCATTTTCCGTACGCACTACCTCACGTCTCTTGATAAGGCTTCTTTCCCTTGTACAAGCTGGCTAACGATAGGTCGGCCCTTACGCTTTCTGTGCCTTGTTTGGTTAAAGTTTATGTTTGATTACGGAGTTACCATGAGCGTAAAACTCAGAGGGTGTAAGACATTAATTTACGGACTGTACTTTAAATTTATGACGCGCTTTGTTGAATTTGTCAGTTGCCAAGGAAAGAGGTAAAGAACCTACTTTGTTTGTGATACATTTCTTAGCGCTACATGCTCTTTCCGGGGTTCGGCTTTCTATATAAAGTACAGTTAACTACACTGAAGCTATAGATCTTTGAATCATAGTGTATATTTAAAAATAATAATAATAGATAGATAGACTAGTAGGCGCCGACGGGCGCCCTCTATAATCTATATGCTCGTCTATGTGTTAATAAATCATGTTATACGGAGAATCTCTTGCATATGTAGGGTATATTAACCTGTGACGGTAGTGCCTTTTAGTTTCTGCAGCTGCATGAATGTTTTTAGCATGATTGATTGAGCACCACGTGATTAATGACTAATTTCTGTTGTTATTGCTTTTAATCTCTTAGTTACCGGCTAAGTTTCTAAATGTGTATTTTTGATGCAGGTTTCGCAGTGATGCAAATGTTGAGTTACCATCCCCCTTTAAAGGAACGGATAATTGGGAAGTATACGCAAACAGCCTCGGAAAAGCCTTCCGGTCATGTTGAGGTGGATCGTCCATTGAGATATAAGAGTTGGAATGCTGAAAACATGATGAGAGCTATCGAAGCAGTGCAGAAGAATCAATGCACAATTAGGGAAGCTTCAGAAATTTACAGAGTTCCAAAGTCAACTCTCCATGACAGGATATCTGGCAAAGTAATTCATGGGACTTGTAGTGGCCCTGAACGCTACCTCACTGATACTGAAGAAAATAGTCTTGTTAACTTTTTGCGCAAATGTTGCTCTATTGGTTTTGCCAGATCTAAGAAGCAGGTAATGGCTTTGGTTAATGAGATTGTGCAGAAGAAAGGAAAAGCAAGAGGTGTTTCAAATGGTTGGTGGGAATCATTTAAAAAAAGACATCCTGATTTGGTTCTTAGAACAGCAGAGCCTGTATCTTATGCCAGAGCTGTTTGTACTTCAGACGAAATAATTGACAGCTACTTCGATATGCTTGAAGCAACCCTTATAGTGATAATGGCCTTGTTGGAAAACCTTCACAAATTTTCAATATGGACGAAACAGGAATGCCACTTGACCCTAACCCATCGTCTGTTATTGCACCAGTTGGATATAAGCATGTTTCTTGTATGTGAAGTGGTGATAAAACTCAGATAACGGTTGTTGCATGTTGTAATGCTTCAGGAAGTGTAATCCCACCACTGGTTGTATTTGATAGAAAGTTTCTTAAACCAGAATATACATATGGTGAGGTACCTGGTACTGCATATGCTCTTTCAGACAGTGGATGGATAAATGCTAAAATATTTGATGACTGGTTTCATAGCCACTTCTTGTGTTATGCACCACCGATTCGACCTATTTTGTTAATGCTAGATGGCCATTCTTCACACTTTAATCCCAGCGTTATTGAAGCAGCTGCGGAAGAAGGAGTGATCATCTTTTGCTTACCTCTGCACACAACGCATCTAACTCAACCTCTTGACAAGGGTTGTTTTGCACCATTAAAGTCTTACTGGAGGGAGGAATGCCAAACGTATTTAAGTAAAAACAAGGGCAAAGCTATTACCCGTTTCCAGTTTTCTCAGGTATTTTCAAAAGCATGGATTCGTGGTATGACAATGACCAATGTTATGGCAGGATTTCGAACAACTGGAGTGTGTCCTTTTGATCGTAATGCGGTGAAATCTAAAACACCACTTAATCCAGCAAAAGCATTTGATCCAAGTGTGTTGCCTGAAGAGACTGGAATTAAATTCCTGCCTTTATACAGTCCCTTGGTTGGAACCAGACAGAAGGAAAGGTGTGAGCATAAAGAAGAGCTAGGACATGACATCGCAATGCAGGATAAACTCATTGGGAAAGATGTTGCATGTGCTCAGGAGGGTAAGGAGGGATCCCAAGATGGAGATCGAGACCTAGAATTTACAGATGCTGAACTCAATCTTTTTGAGTGCAGATTCCATGAAGGATATGATCTTGACACTGATGAACGATATAATGAATGGGTTCGAAGATTTCATTCTTCTAACCTTGCTGGACCCTGTTCGTTTTCAACACCTGATCGAACTCATCGAAGTTCAAGAGAGCCAGATGTTGACTGTGATGATTGGTCAAGGATTGTGCAAGTATCACCTCCTATTGATTCACTTGATTCAACTGATGTTTACTACTTGAGAAAGACCACAGCAGTACACAAACTCCTTGATAGCAGAAGCAAAGAATTTAAATTACCAAATCTAAAGACAAAAAAGTCATCATGTGTTTTAACAAGCGAAGAGAACCTAAAGCTACTTAAAGAAAAAGAGATGAAGAAAAAGAAAGAAGAGGAGGAAAAGCTACAACGCCGTGCTTTACGAGAGAAAAAGAAGAAGGAAGCAGAAAATGCCCAACATGCTTTGCCAAAGAAAAGAAATGCATCTATAAAGGACTTAACTTCTCACCAGAATAGAGGTATAGCTATATCTATATATATATAATATAGCTATATTAGCTAGCTATTGCATGTTTATAACTATAGCTACATAGCTATAGTTAATATTTTCTTGCCATTTGTATATAGCTACAACCAGCATACTACCAAGTAAAGACAAGTCAAAGTCTAGAAATGAAGTGTCTCAATGTGGTAAGGTATATATAGCTATATACATATTTTAGCTATATATAGTTATAAAATAGCCATAGCATAGCTATAATACAGAGCTTGCTCACCATGCATAGAAGTTTATAAACTTTACCTTGTTGATACATGGTCTTTTTGTAAAGATGATGATTCCTGTGGAGTGTGTGAGAAAACTGAATGTGATGATAAACATGGTGAACGGTGGGTTCAGTGTGAAGGAAACTGTAAAAGATGGTTCCATTTAAGATGTGTAAAAGTGAAAAGATTGCCAAAGGGGAAATGGAAATGTGCTGATTGCTGATATTGCGTGATAACTGGCCATGCACAATAACTAATCCAGCTGCATATCACTGATCTGTTAATTGTATCTTAATTATATAGCTATAGCTATAGCTAAGTAAATTTTATAATTTTTATGCATAACTAGCTAGCTATATATAGCTATATGGCTGTATATTCTTTGTGCTGTGAACTAATAAAATGATGAAATGTTGATAGAGCCACAAGCAAAGCCACACAACAAGTCTTTAGAATAGTGTAATGCAGATTTAGAGTAACACATGCATGCATTAGCTACTAAAATATGCAGAGACCGAAAATTAATGTCTTACACCGTCTGAATTTTACGATCATGGTAACTCGGTAATCAAACGTAAACTTTAACCAAACAAGGCACAGAGAGCATAAGGGCCGACCTATCGTTAGCCGTCTAGTACAAGGGAAAGAAGCCTTATCAAGAGACGTGAGATAGTGCGTACGGAAAATGATAATTTCTTCCGACAACACCTGGTTCCGAAAAAATGTTTATTTTCAGTGAAGACGCAAAACTACTTATACTATAATGTTGATATTATAGGTAGTTAATGTACACAGCGTAAGGCTTGCTACCCAGGTGTCACCAAAATTCTAGCTCACTCTGCTACAAGGATTGAGCGTCCGAATATACTAGGGGTCCGGATATCGATAGTTTACTCTATCGATCTATTGTTGCTACAATTACGGATCACCAGGCTTTGTCACCAAGTCTAAACCAAGGCTCAGCGTGTCATCCCACAATATATACTTATAAAGACGGCTTATTTCAACTATGTTTATATAAGCGCCTCTTTTAAAAATTTTCGTCAAAAATTACACCTACTTGTTTTCGTGATCATAAAATCGGCTATGCTGCACGGTCCGTGCCTGATAAAAATTTCAGAACGATAGCACCAACAGTTTTTTCTGGTAGGCGTGTCAACAAATTGGTTAAAATTGTTATCGACTATCGCTCATATTCTCCTCAATTTTACTGCAAATCGTACCAAATTTTGTGGAGATGTAGGGTTTAGGTCGGGAGGTCCGACACCTTGGAAAATAGCGTACGAGATTTCGAAATCAAAGAATGAATCGCCTGATTTCATTTCATACATGATTTCTAACTTCACGATTTGCTGAGGTTATTTCTAATTTCGTATTATCAGTTTCAAAGTGATTTCTGGTGATTTCAGCCCGTTTCAGACCATTGCTGATTGGAGCTGTTTGTGTTTACGACGATGTTTTAGTGTTTTGGTCCATCTATAAGAAGGAGCTAAAGTTGGAGTTTATGATGGTCAGTTAGCGAGATTGAGCTTCGTCACCTTGACCATCAATACGAGTTAAGCTGCTACTGCTACACCAGTTTTTGAAATCAAGTATTTTAAGATAGGAATCTGATCATTAATATTATTGCTCACTTTTACCAGATTGTTACGTAATCTATGCAGTAAGGAATATCTGCCTGTACAATGGGACCTAGCTACAGGGATCAGGAATAGGGAGGCACTTGCCCCCTATACATAAGAGTTGCTCATAGAAATTTAGTTTTTATAAATGTGTCTTGCTAGCTTATTCTGCCCCCACAACGTCGAGTGAATTCAGCCGCCACTGGATCATGGGCTATTCCACCTTGTATCCCACTCAGGATGTCCTCTTGCATGTTGTTAATTTCTCAATTGATTGTGGCTAGTATGTTGGTACTGTGTTTTGGATTTTGGTAACCAAACTGATACGTACTTCACAAGTGCATGTACATGTGCATCCTTAATATGTGATTGGAGTTTGCCAAATCATACATGTAATTTGTATTTCTGCATGATTTAATGGTATTTACATTTATTCATATGTAATTCTAAAATATTACTTGAACAATTTTAAGAATTTCAGCTCTAAACTTCACATTGTGGCAGTGGTATAACCAAATGCAAATGTGTGATTTGGAACCATTTTCCAAAATCCAGTCACAATTATTATATTACAGTATAGGCATAGGAAGTATGGGTGTTACGGATGCTGGAGCAACCTCTGTTAATACTAGGGCTAAAACGAATATTCTAAATGTAAACGAACAAATAATTTTTTAAAGGAACGAATATTCGAATATTCTATAGACAATTTCAATTAGCTTAATAATTCTTGTAATCACAAGGGTATAGGAAAGTTTTCATAATTGGTCAGATAAATCTTAAAAGAAACATCAAAAACCTTTTTTTGAGCATAACATTTAATCAAGTGCGTGGGCGTCCGATAATATTGCACCTGCTAATATGCCTTTTCTATCCACTGCAGTATGATATAATAAGCCTAACAGGTCTAAAAACCACAAAAGCAATCCACCCATTACTTACTTTCTGCAAAAATGCAACTTTACTTTTCAACCCTAGGATTTCGATATTTCGAATTTCGATTTATTTACGAACGAATTCCGAATCGAATTAGAATTCGAATATTCGGTATATTCGTTTTAGCCCTAGTTAATACTGTTGACGTCACTCCAAGCATTATGTGATCTCACAGCAATGTTATGCATTGATATCTGAACTTTGGGTACCAGAGACCTTTGTCATTGTGCAGAGGTGTAGGAAGCTGTTCAGGGTGTTTATCAAAGCTGGCCTAGGAGTGCTATAATGATGATCAGCAAGACAAATCACATTCCTATACATATCCCGTAATCATACCAGTACTACTCTATTGTACTGTATATGCATTCTGTATTACCTATCAAAGCCATTTCTCGACACATTGAAACATCAACACATTCAGAATGATACCATGCACTCTTCACATTTACCATAACAAACCATTATGTCACCAAACTCACCATCAGGGAGTCTACATATGCAGTAAATAAAACACCGTACTGTCTTAGTATACATGTGGGAGGCCTTCAGGTTTTTGATACTGGAAAAGGTGACATAACTTTTGTTTCTAGCACATCTACCAAAGGGTATGTACATAGCTTTTTCTCAACCATGCACCATAGTTGGATATTGACCGGAGACTATCATAAGCTCTGCCATGTGACACATTCAGGTAACTAATTTCTCAATTATGTATAAAGCTACATACGTAGCTAGGCAGTCAAAAGTTGACAAACATCCCACTCTTTTCTGCTTATTGATTCAGTTCTTTAGTCTCAAGTTAAGTTTTTCTTTGCCAGAAAACAAAAGGCAGTGTCTCAAGGAACGAATGTCGCAATTCCTATATAATATCTATGTTCCTACCGTGTACAGTTAAACCAACTGAGTTACTGACTTGAGTATATAATGTAATACTGTCGTAGCTATGACTGTTGTTGTGCAAGCTGGCTCCAAATCTCAATGGTGACATGATGCTACAGTGGTGCGGCCATCAGCCGCAAAATAGGCACAAGGCTTGTTAGTTAACGTTCTTCATTGGCTTCAGCTAGCTATATTTAAAAAAAGAACTACTGAAAAATATTTCGCTAAATTACAGCCTCAAACCTACAATCATACTTGTAAACTCAGAAACTGGAAGCTACAGTAGGCGAGACTGATGATACTTCAACTAGCCAAGTTCCCCACTCGGTACAATCCCGTACAATCCACCATGTGTACCAAAAAGTTTATGGAAATATTTCCGTATACTAATAATTTACAAGATTGATTTCTTGATTTCATTTGTGAATTCCCTGATTTCACAATCGATTTCTTGATTTCAGGCTGATTTCTTGATTTCAAGCGTTCAAAAAAGGCGATTTCTTGATTTCAGTAACGATTTCAAAGAACTTTGTGATTTCTGATTTCTACAACTGATTTCAACTGATTTCAGCCAAAGATGTACGAGATTTCAGCAGGTGTCGGACCCCTTGGTTTAGGTAGCGCTACTTGTGCACCAAATTTCGTTGAAATTGGTGCACAAGAATATAGTTTCCGTACGCTTTTATTGTTTGGTGCGAAGAAGAAGAAAAATACGAAGAAAATCCGACGAGTTTCAGGGACTCGTATCTCAGGAACTGCTGGGGCTATTTCTTTCAAATGTGGTATGTAAGGTACTGTATATGAAGATATTAAAATATGTAGATTTGGTAGAAATAAGTGCCATAGTTTTTGAGTTATGATAGGCTGAAATCGGCTACTTGACCGGTCGCGTAAATAACACATGGTGTGCCCGCACGTATTTCTTGGTTTCGCGTATTTCTTGGTTTCTTGGCCGCTGACACACGACCGTGTGTCTTGATACATGTTACTAGAATGATAAAAAAATTAAAAATTTCAATAGGTAAGTAGGGATTGAATTCAATAGTGCTACAAAAAGTAAGGAAACAAGGAATAAGATTTTGGGATGAGAGAACATTCTGGCATGAGATAATTTATAAAAGTTTAATCCCTACTTTTGGCTCACTTCAGTAGGTTTGCCAAAAGTAGGGATTAAACTTTTATAAATTATCTCATGCCAGAATGTTCTCTCATCCCAAAATCTTATTCCTTGTTTCCTTACTTTTTGTAGCACTATTGAATTCAATCCCTACTTACCTATTGAAATTTTTAATTTTTTTATCATTCTAGTTTGTTTGCTTTTTATACATGCTAAGCATTCATAATAATCTTTCAGCAGGCGCACAAATATTACAGGCGCTTACGTAATAATTATGCTTGTTTACAGGCGCTTGTTAACAACGCGCTTACATGGCAAAGCAGCTGTGTGATAGCAAATAACACTCGAAAAACAGCAAAAGCTATTTGTCCAAGGCTATAATCTAGAAGTTCACGATGTAATAAAGTACACGCGAAAACATCGTGCCATGGTGCTACTGTAACTAATTATATCACGTGCAAGCCAGGTTTTTGCGTGACGTAATAAGCAGAAGCCGTAACAGGCTATCGTCACCTTCGAAGGTGAGATTCACACCTTGTTAAAGGAATATAGAAGAACAAGGAAGGGAATGAAGGATAAAAGGAATCGCCATGGCGCAGTAGGTAAATCGTATTCGGAACAACATTTTCGTAAATCCGCCGCCATTACCTTTATTGTGTGAAATTTCTGGAGCCCTACACCTAGCGCAACCGGGTCTTACGGCAGGCTGGCAGGCAGACGAAATACAGGTGAATTTCGAAATTTTCAAAGTTGGCTGTAGGTCGAAATATTCGACTTGTCGCTTCGTTTTACCAAGGTACAGCATCATTACAGTCTTGCCAATGCATTCCAGTCGGTTTTTTCGGGTAAAGCCTATTGGAAGGTTGTTTTATGAAGTGCGAAAAATCGGGAAACCATACAATTTCTTACCAATCCCTACTATTAAGTACTACCGTACTTAATGATTAACTGCAGTGGTAGTTAAAATGATAAAAAATTTAAAAATTTAAAAGGTAAGTAGGGATTGAATTCAATAGTGCTACAAAAAGTAAGGAAACAAGGAATAAGATTTTGGGACGAGAGAACATTCTGGCATGAGATAATTTATAAAAGTTTAATCCCTACTTTTGGCAAGCCTGCTGAAGTGAGCCAAAAGTAGGGATTAAACTTTTATAAATTATCTCATGCCAGAATGTTCTCTCGTCCCAAAATCTTATTCCTTGTTTCCTTACTTTTTGTAGCACTATTGAATTCAATCCCTACTTACCTTTTAAATTTTAAATTTTTTATCATTCTAGTTTGTTTGCTTTTTATACATGCTAAGCATTCATAATAATCTTTCAACAGGCGCACAAATGTTACAGGCGCTTACGTAATAATTATGCTTGTTTTCAGGCGCTTGTTAACAACGCGCTTACATGGCAAAGCAGCTGTGTGATAGCAAATAACGCTCGAAAAACAGCAAAAGCTATTTATCCAAGGCTATAATCTTCAAGTTCAAGATGTAATAAAGTACACGCGTACACGCGAAAACATCCTGCCATGGTGCCACTGTAACTAATTATATCACGTGCAAGCCAGGTTTTAGCGTGACGTAATAAGCAGAAGCCGTAACAGGCTATCGTCACCTTCGAAGGTGATATTCACACCTTGCTAGGAATATAGAAGAACAAGGAAGGGAATGAAGGATAAAAGGAATCGCCATGGCGCAGTGGGTAAATCGTCTTCGGAACAACATTTTCGTAAATCCGCCGCCATTACCTTTCGATTGTGTGAAAGTTCTGGAGCCCTACACCTAGCGCAACCGGGTCTTACGGCAGGCAGGCAGGCAGACGAAATACAGATGAATTTCGAAATTTTCAAAGTTGGCTGTAGGTCGAAATATTCGACTTGTCGCTTCGTTTAACCAAGGTACAGCATCATTACAGCCTTACCAATGCATTCCAGTCGGTTTTTTCGGGTAAAGCTTATTGGAAGGTTGTTTTATGAAGTGCGAAAAATCGGGAAACCATACAATTTCTTACCAATCCCTACTATTAAGTACTACCGTACTTAATGATAAGTACTACCGTACTTAATGATAAGTACTACCGTACTTAATGATAAGTACTACTGTACTTAATGATGATAGTAAGGATTGACACAAAAATGGTGTCAGAATTTCAAAAACACTTATACATGATACGTAGTATAAATCAATGTGTCCTTGTCATCCAGCAAAGCAGCTGCATTATAGTCGAAAAACACCTGAAACATATTACGTAAGTAGTTTAAAAGATTTTTGATGAATAACTTCTTGGCCTAGCAGCTGGTATCAGAGTTTTTGGTTGCACATAGCTACCTGCTGCTTCTGATTGGCCTCGCACTATTTTACACCCAGGGTGTTTTTGTTTAGCATATCACTACTTTTGGAAGTATAAACAGATGTTATTACTAGCAAGCAGCAGAGAAGTACTGCATGGGCATCACTTATGCTTGCTTAGCACACAAAAATTTAAACTTTGAAGCTTAGTTTTGAAAAAGTCAGCCCCATAATTCTTAAAAACTTTTACTATAAAGATTAATGAACCATTATAGATTGCATATCTGAAATTTAATGGAAATCATTTGAAGAGGGTCCAAGTTATGGCAACTATCAACCTGCAGTGTAATAGCCTTTCTCAAATGCGTACATTCAAGTGCATGTTTACTTCAGGCTGAAAATAGTATAATATATGACAGGTGGAGCATACATCGGAGAAGTGCTGATAGAAATTTGGCTAAAATCCATGAGAAAATGAGTAATTTGTTAGACAAACAAGTGAATGTACAAAATGAGAGTTTGTTCAGGGGTTCAAGCAAGCTCCCGCAAGCCCATGAAAAGTGTGTGATGAAAATGAAAAAACAACTGCCACATAAAATTCTTTTGTGAAGGAAGGACTTTGTAAGGCTGAAAGTAGGACTTCGTAAGGCTGTATGAGAAGACTGGCCGAACCATTTTTGAGGAACTTTGGGTAATTGATTCTACAAACAATGAAGGTACTAATTCTCAAGTAATGAGCTAATCTGGCTGAAAATGATGATTCGTTGGGCGTGGTGCACAAACAAGTGCAATAAAATTTCCAATGGATGGTACTCAAGAACGGTGGGGCTGATTTCCTAAATAGGCATAACTATAAGTAAGTATATACGTAGGAACCTATCGAATCCGAAGGACTCCTGGTGATGACGACTAGCTATAGGTAGGCTAGTAAACTATAGTGCAGCAGATAAGCCAAAAATTGTTCACTTTGTGATAAAAGCACCAAATTTGGTACACGAGTTCTTCCAGTCATATCAAAATGGGTACCACCAAAATTATTAAGGGTATGGTACAAAAAGCATTAATTATAGATTTACCAAAAAATTATACTTAAAGCCATACAAATACAGTACAATAGGAAAATCATTTGTTGTAATGTTGGCATATTGAGATCCTGATGGCTGTACTTAGCATGCTAGGAAAGTGGTTTGATGGAAGTTACTACATCAGGCAGAGCAGAAGCACTGATTTCTGCTTCTCCTGTAAAGCGTACACATTATGCCATCAAGTTATTTATAATTATAACTGCATGTCTTCGAGACACTGCATTTAAAAATCATTTCATGACATTAAAGGAAGCTGAAGTACCACCTATAGTTTTACTGCATGAGGTAGTGAAAAGGCTCAGCAACATCCTCAGTACTGTAACTGGTCCATTTTAACCTCTACATAGACACTTTGAATCATGGTTTTTTGCATTAGATCATGTTCATTATGCATGCATGTTGGCTACCAATTCACATTTGAGATATGGTAGTACTTAAAACTATGCATCCTTCAGTTTATAATAAGTTTAAAAACTGTAATTTTGTTGTGCAATGGTCTATACATAAATTTTCATGCATGACATTTGATCAGTCCCATGAGCAGTCAAACAAATACATCAAAGGAGATGGAGGTGCAGTGGGACTTACGGAAGATCCTGCTGCACTCAGGAGATGGATGTTGGCTGGACCTGAGTAGTAGCTGTCAATGGACAATGACAATATTATTACTAGGCGTTATGAACAAACTGTACATTATCAAACTGCATCTGCAAAAGATGTTAACTATCTGATAGCTGCATGCTTTTAATGAGCTAGGTAACCCTTTTGGAATGTAGTAAGAGACTTCTTACACTTAATACTAAATTACTAAAGATATAATGAATGATGATGCAGTAAAGTCTATTTTATCAGCTAAGCAACTTGGTATAACGATGCAGCATGAAGCTTTTTGCTGACAGAATCATTATTTGCTTCATAAAAGGATTTAAATCACTTTCAAAACAACAGCACTCAAATTGTCAGGATTATATATCGCTTGTCAGTCAAGAAGCAAATATATAAAGCAATTCTTTGCTCATGAAAATCAACCTATACCACCTTCATTGTCCTCTTCAGGGAGACTTTGAATAAGTACTAAATCTGCTCTTCTTTGTCTTGACCTCAGTAAGGGTGCATGACTGGTGGTCATAGCAAGGTAGGTTTGCAAACTGTTGACACTATAGAGACTAGTACTTTGTAGTTTTAACAATTTTCAAATGCATAATCTACAGCTGACAGAGTTTTGGTTAGAATTCAGAGTTGGTAAACATCACTGAGTCATACCTGCACTAGGGGTGAGACAATATATGGGATTATGAGAACAATCGTGATGTATTCATCATAATCATGATGGTGATGTTACCTCTCTACAATTGTGATTGGGAAATACTATGAAGAATTTTTTCTTGGTTACACACTTTTCCTGCTTATATATAGGTGTGCCAACAAGTCTTGGAATCCAACTAGCCATAGTATCAACTATTATTACTATAGATGTATACTAAATGGTTTTTAAAACATGTTGCATCACTAAAGGATTTTATACAGCTTGCTTAATTTGTACTAAATATGAGCATTATATGATAATCATGATACGTAGTTCTCACAATCATGATATGTGTATGTTCTAGAATTGTAATGCCTCAAAATCTCACAATCGCTCACCCCTAACCTGCATGCACACTCAAATGCGGCCTTGAAAAGGCAAATGCATTACCTAATATGGAATGTATTTCCTGAATCACATCTACTTTTCAGATTTATCCATAAATTCTCGTATTCCAACTGATGAAATGTTCAAAAAATAGAAAAATGTTTGGAAGACTATATTTCTGCTACAAAAGGAGCATTAATACAACAAGTTCGCAGGGCAGTATTTCAGACTGGATATACGTATATAGGGGCAAACACTGATTTATCAGCAAGAAGTTCCTCCACCAGTAGAATGGGGTTGGGAAGAACTTCAGAATGGATGGGTTCCCAAATGGACAGAGATACCAGAAGCTAGTGCAGCTTGTCATGAACTAATCCACTTTGGCTACAAAATGTCTTGCTGAGGACTATGCAAGTGCTTCCAAGCCAATCTTAGCTGACAATTCTTTGTGCATGTGCAGGACATTGAAATAGACAAGCCATTTAGTGAATATTTATGACCATAACTTAAACATAAAGGTGATTTTGTCTAAAAACAGATATGTATATCAGAATATATATTTAATTAATTATACAACATTATAATTATCATTAAATATACCACTTTGACACCTCACATCAAAGGAAACCACAGGGATATATTTCAAATATACCCTGGGAACAGGTATATATCATGATATATCCCGCTACCATGGTGACCAGTCAGTGATGTAGAAACAAACTACCACTCTTTATATAGGCGCAAGAATGCAATATCGATTGTGGGTTTTAGTTTTCTAAATTTAATATATTTATTTGAAGTTGAAAATAAACTTTGTTACTAGTTTAAAAGTGTTTGTATTGAGTGTACAAGCCGATATAAGCCAAAGGACGCCATTTGAGGTGAGTTTCTAACGTGATAAAAATAGTCTATTCACTGTGTGACTTAATATATATTAATCTACTCTATTTACACACTCACCATTAGTTTATCGATTAAACAGGATTTTTTGCCCATTATAAGTGCTGCAGCTTTATAAAAAGTTGTGGTAAACCCACAATCGCCATCACTACCATGCAAGAACGTCATGACAACAATAAAATCGAGCCCCACAATCACAACGAGTACCTGTTACTATATAAAGAGGCCGAATTATTGACGTCAGTTTTGGGCAGACTTTTAGAGTGCCGGTAGTGGAATATATTAGTTATAACATGGGCACTCGGGATTTTCCTGATATATATGCCCGCGCCCTTGGGCCTGCGGCCCTTGGGCTTGGGCATATATATCAGGCAAATCCCTCTTGCCCATGTTATAACTATTACATAATCCTTATAAACATATAATTTAGTGGTAGCTACTCATGCTAGAATGATTCAGCATGTTTGACTGAATATCTCTACCAATTTTTATGCTTTTATCACAAAGTGAACAATTTCATTAATTGCTAGACTTTAATTATAACCGCTGTACTATAGAGACACAGGAGATGATAAGGTACCACGGGATACTAGCTAGGTATGAGGATGTGGGAGACTAGGCATAGACTATAGGAGACTATACATATATAAAGGTAACCAGATACGTAGTTAAATAAAAGCTTAACTGAGACAGCCCATTGCATGGCATGCAATTAATTGCATACATGATAGGCCTATAGGGTATGCAGGTAGCTAGCTACATTTGCTAGTCATACAACATACTCAAGTAATGTGTGCTTACCTGTATTAGTTAACGGAACTAAAATATACTTAACTGCCATATCAAGCATGGATTGCTGTATATTACCACTAGCTTGAAAACTCATGATCATTTCTTGAATTCCAGTCAGATCTCGAGTAGTTTTCATAGTTGTATCTATAACTGCAGCAAAACTAACGACAATCGGGCCAACTTCAATACCCAGAAATTTACCAAAAAATTCGTCATCATTTACATCATTTCGAATGCTTAACAAAAATTCATACGAATGTTGTTCTGCAATATCAGCTGCCTCCTGATGATACCGATAATGTGAAGCCAATTCAGGATGTATAGAATCCTTATTGATACCGCCTTTTGCAGGTTGGTCTTGTGATCCATCTAAGATTCCTCCATGGCTACATTTTCCAGCTGGCTTGACGATTACGTTGTCATCAGTATCTTTACCACCTTGTGAGTAACCACTTGTAAGTAGTTTTTGGGATTTCAAGGAACTATCAAGGTTGTCCTCACATTCATATTGGGATGTTGATTCTACATGGTCACTCAGTACAGAAAGTAGTTTTAGATAGAGTGATTTCAATGAGAAGTCAAATGTGAGCCAATCGAGTGAAAGGTCTATGATTTCTACTTTCAGTCTGCAATCTGTGCAAGGGTTTGTAAGCTGCGCAACATTTTCTATCATTTTGTTCCTTTCACCTAACACACGGTATGGATTTATAGTATCTACTTCTCCAATCCAATTCTCAATCCAGTTAGTGTGACTGTAGAAATCCTGCAGCGTATGTAGCAGTCGTCCTGTAAACTTTCTGGCGTTATCGTAACTCTTCAGATCATTTTTCTTAATCAACATCGACGCCATACCACGAAAATCAACAAGGCGCTTTTGAGCGGCTTCAAATTGCTCAGAGTCAAAATGAGCTGCAGTCATTCTTAGCTCATCGATGTCAACGTTTCCATTATACATTCCAACATCATCGATAGAGTTGGTCAATTTCTCTTTCCTTAACTTACGAGACTGTTTATTTTCATTACCATAGTAGGCATCAATGAGTTCCGAGACATCCAATTTTTTATTTGAGTTCACGAGTTTTTGAACATTTTGAAGACAACGCAAATATTTGGGGTTAGGATTAGAAATGAAGACGTCGGCAATCGTTCGTAAAATTGCTTGACGAGTCATATCTGAGTGAGTGATGGTATTGCTATCATCATTAAAAGGCCCCGGTAGGACCGAGATGAGGCTGCGAAACTGGAAAAATACAGCATCAGCTGCGAAACGTCTCATGGAGGTCGGTATAAACCCTGCTGTCAGGCCAATTACGCATGTTAACAATCCCACCACTGGTCCAGCCTTAAATAACATCTTCATCGGTATAGCTAGCTATGTTACTCATCCTTGCATGGCTGTATACTGAGTAGACTCCACACTGTGACTAACTAACCTTCCTCGCAGCAAGGCGCGAAGATTCAGCGGTTTTTCAAAGAATTGGCCGTGTTTTGTTGGTGTGGTTGTTGTGTTGTAGTACATACGGCCAGGGGGAACCGAGATTCCAAATCCGTGTTTTTTTTACGAAGATTCGGGTTGAAATTTTCAGGGGGGGGTCAAAATTTACGGAACGTTTGTCCGGGTGACTAATGTTTTTGCTAAAAATTTTGATCCGGCACCCAAATTCTCGAGCGAGTTGTACTTGGTGTGCCCCTCTTGAGTAGCTACATGTAGTCACAAGTCACATGCATGGCCGGATTGATTGATTGATTGATTCATTGCCGCTTATACTCCGGCAATTGGCCAAGGCCAGAGCAATACACAATACATATACATGCATACACGTTTAACTACATAAGTATACACTACATACACACTTACACACTTTACATACACAATAGGTAATTATGTTCAAAATTCTTTGCATTATTCTATTCAGAATTTCCTTAAATCTGTCTGCGTTATGCTTCGTTATTCCCACAAATATGTTAAAAAACCCATCATTTGTTTTTGTTTTTCTAATACCTGACTGCTCTATTAGAGTAGCCTAAGTAAACCTGACTGCTTTAATAGAATATTTGACTGTTCTATTAGAGTATATTGATCTGTTATCTGACTTGACAAAAGGCCCAAGATATTCGTTTGCAAAATGAGCTATGCTCCTATTATGCTTTTGAGCAGTGCTCCAAAATCAAGCCTGTTATGCTCAAAATTATGCTTGATAATTTAAATTATGCTTGGTGGTAATGTGAAATTTACCAGGTTTCTTGTTGAATTTTGCATACATTATCAGTCATTATGAGTCAATTTATGATCCCTATTTTGTCAAATTCATAACTTTTATCATTCCATTCATCATATTACAATTCACTGTAGATTCATTCAAAATTTCACTAGTGGTTATTTCCAAGTGAAAAGTGCATGTGCTTTGCACAAAAACTTTAGCTATTATGCTGGCATTATTTTTACTGTAACCTCTCACAGGAGAGGTCTCTCCGAAACATGTACTGCTCCTTTGGGATAAGTCACCAAAGTCATTGCAGTACCAGTGGGAGAGAACTACCCAGCAGCTGATGCCATGCAGGTTCCCATTTATACAGCTGGATGAACTGGAGCAATGAGACTAAAGTTCCTTGCTCAAGGAAACAACAGCAACAGTGACTGACACGGCTGGGCATTGAACCTGTGACCGTGCGATCACCAGGCCTGTGCTCGAAACTTTTGCCATCCTATTATGCTTTATGCTGGCATAATTGGCTCAAGCCTACTCATATAGCTACAAACAATACAATACATACAGCTGCACAATACAACAAAATAATACATAAACAAAACAAAAACCTAAGTCAATCAGTAATGACAATAGGTGACATGCATGTATATATAGCTGGCTACTCTTGATAAAACTGATCACAAATGTTTGTCCTATAGAGTAAAAATATTTCTAATTGTTTTCCTAGGACACTAAGGTAGAAAATTGTTTTGTCCCATATTAGCTATTATAAAAATCCCCTTGTTTTAATTTTGTAACAATTAAATCTCTTTTTCATTTGGTGGAGCATGTTATTTATAGAGCTAGCCCTTCCCGGTTTGTCACACATTAAGTTAGTGCTGAGTAATATACCGGTTTTGTAGTTATACCGCAATATTGTTTTCTGATACCATCTAATCTTTTGAATACCATAGTACCGTAAAGTAAAGATGCTGTAAAATATTCCTGTTCCCTGAAACTTGTGTACATACCCGAGTTATAATTAGTGTTACTTTCTGCTACAACTATAAAGGTAAAAAGTATACCATCAACTTTACCTACGTATCTGGCTAAGTTTAAAATAATCTTTTAGGAAATAACTACATTATTGTGGATGTGCAAATAGTTGCACATCCACAATAATGTAGTTATACCGCAATATTGCAACAAGAATACCGTACCGTATATAAATTACCAATGCCGCTCAGCACTACATTAATTATGAGATTATTTTTATAATATGGTTATGTAATTATTATCAATTTTGTCAAATGACAGCCCCCTGGGGTTACACAAAAAATTTACCCCATAGGAGAATTTTTAGGATGAAAATTCCAATTGGTGATAGCTAGCTGTATATGGTTGCTGATTAGTGATACCAAAAGGATGTGTAGAGAGATACTGTGTCAACCTCATGAAGCCGGCTCATCAGGGAACTGTGTACACAAAACAACGAGCAAGGCTCATGGTATACTGGCCAGGTTTACAATGGTGTAGACAATGTAGTGTCATCATACGTGTTGTCAGTGTCAGACCACCTTCTGTCTAATCTGTGCACAGGAGCCAATAATGTTCAAGCCTAGACTAGTGCAGGTCATTTGCTCCTAAGTGGCAGCACAGAAGAGGTAGAATTTCCACAAAATCGGAGGCGGCATGGCAAATTTTAGACTATCTCAGACTAGGACAAAATTTATATCCTGGGATAAATTGATCAGAAAAATTCTGTCCTAGGACACTTTATATAGGTAGGTCAAAAAATTGCAGATAACATTTTTATCCTTTGCATATAGCGCTATGCACCCCTCTATAATCTATGTTACTGTAATATACAAAGTTTTACTATATAGATTACGGAAAGATGATTACGTGCAAACTTAAGTTACATTGATTTAATATGAGGACTGAGTGACAACAAAGTGCGAAAGGTCTAGCATGATTTTTCAGTCAAGGGAGTCAAGGGAGTCAAGGGTCATGCATTTTTACTTTGACCAGGATCACAGATAGCAGTACAGTGATAACTACAGTGTTGATGTGACACTATTGCTAGATATACGTAGGTTTACCATTAATGACAAGCTATATGGCTATAGATTAGTAGCTACAGCACTGAGCCAAAGAGAATTGTTTTACTGAAATGGTTGTCTAAAATTTACAAATTTCAATACAAAAGTTGGTCCCTACTGTTGAGCAATCCATTTGCCTACAAGAGAATTTCGAAAATGCTTCATAAAGGATTCCGATTGGCTAGGATTGTCACACTTCATTACCACACTCATTCTAGACGCCGCCACAGTAATCTGTGCTTCCACAAGGAAATAATGAAACGTTGAAACCTACAAGGAATATTGAAACATAGATGAAAACTTCTACCTTGTACTGTACAGCAAATGACTGACGTGTTGAGCATAGAAGAAAAATTTTACGACAGGTTGATTGACCGGACTGGATGCCATGGTAACTATGTTGCTAAGATGCATCGTCTGTTGTAGTTCTTCAGGATTGGGAACTGCATCCAACTCCAATTTCATTTCATCGCTGTAAATAAGGAAGTAAAAATAATCTACACATCCGTATATGGTGCATCTATTGATGGGGTAAGATATCAACGGATGCACTTCATTTAGAATTTCACGGGGAAAATATTGACGAACAGCATCTTAGGCCACCTGTATTGGCTATACTACTGGAAACTATTGAAAGAGAAAATTTGACGGATTGTTAGACTAGCACCATTGTGCTATTCAGTACTATAGTGACTATATACATCACTAGTATTGTCATACCTTAGTTTCATGTTCAGCCATTTCCTCTCAAAGTCTGCTGGACTGAGCGTGGCATTTGGGTTAAGTAGTATTGATGGTGATATTGCCTCTTTGGCTAATAATTCGCCACTTCCCTGAGGACAATATAGACGTTATTTATCATATGTGTATGCCACCACCCAGACACGTGTACACACATTTGTACGTACATGCACGTACGCACACGCCAACCAAAGGCTCAAAGCATTCAATCACTTACCAGTAGATTTCCAACAGCCACTCCGGCACTAGTTGTACTAGTAATACTATTGGTATCATCCGGTACATCCATTGTAACAAATCGACCAGAATCAAAACTGACCTCTAACAACAGAAATAGGCTAAACAATATCTACAATGTATGATCACATGATTTCAACTAACCTGCCCCAGAGGGTGACAGGATAGCACCCCGTGTTGAAATATACGGTGGCTTTTGGGTGATGAATTCTTCCGATGGCTTTCCGTACATCACAGCCAATGTGTTGAACTCTGAGCACAGAGCTCTCTGTGTGAAATCACAACCACTAATGTTTACATATCAACATGTGTACAGTTGCAAGACAGGGTTCACCAACACACAATAAACATACTCTCTGTAATGCACTGTTGTCTGTAGAAATGAACTTCTTCTGATTGCTGCCACACACTACACGTTTGGCCTGGGGTCAATGGATCATGTGACCTCAAAAGGATCATGTGAGCCTGTTATTTACCTCATTGATGTCCTGCTTGAGTAGCCGATAGTAGAGCATCCCGCGATCATGTACGTCCATGTCTGTTTCTACATCTAGAGGAGGCGTAAAATGTCAAAGTGCACCACCCCATGTATCTAAGACCAGTTATTATTTAACATAACCAGACTTTAAGGTATTTAGGGTTTCTCACTAACTTCACTGCTTAGCCAACTCACACTAAATACCTGGACTAACTTACTTAAAGAGTATTATGTCATAATACAAATCTTCCCAATATGGTAGCCCCGCCCACTTACCTACTGCATGCTCTAATAGACGGCCAAGCGTGTGCTGACACTCAGCTGGTCGCTTGAAGAACAGTTTCATTGTTGCCGTGAGAAGCTGCAACTTGACAGCCGAGCTGGACTCCTCCTCAACATGATTAACCATCTCCTCCAACTGATATGGACTATCAGATAATGCCTAAAATATATATTGTATTTATATTGTAATTACATGTAAAATTGTAATTATGCATAAATACACTATATTCATAATAAATAAATAAATAAATAAATACAGTAATACACATAAATACATAAATACACATAAATACAAGGAAATCATTATAAATTACATAGTAAATTACATAGTAAATATCTAATCTAAAGTCACCTTACCTCACCATACTCTCCTAATATCCAAATGAGAGCAGCTTTCCCTTCCACCTCTGATATTATGCTGCTGTTTTTGGGCAGCTCAGGAAGAATCAATTCCTCTAATGATTCATCCTGCCTTAGGATACCTGTGTACAAATGATCACACTAAAAACAGTAAGGCATTCTTCCCTAATAGAACATTCACAGAATATACATGTATGTACGCACGGAGAGGACCATGATGGCCACCCAGTTATGTATGAAACCTTGATTTTAGAGGTATGTACATACACTCTTTACTGTACATGCGCACACACACACACACACATACATACACACACGCTATCACTACTTTGCATACTGCATCAAGCAACAGAAATTCATGCATCGATAACTGTGTATACTATATAAACAAAACACCTTGGGTGATATCAAAGTTTTTGGTCGCACATATTTACAATGCTGCTTCTGATTGGCCTCGCACTTTTTTATACCCGGGATGCTTTTGTTTAGCATATCACTACTTTTTGGAAGTATAAACAGATGATATTACTAGCAAGCAGCAGAGAAGTATACTGCATGGGTAACTTAGCACACAATATTGTAAATTAAACTTTGAAGCTTAATTGTAAAAAGCTCAAGCCTACAATATTTTTTTAACTTTCACTACAGAGTGATACACAAAGTGTATGCAAATCATTTGAAGGGGGTCCAAGTTATGGCAACTATCAACCGGCAATACAAAAGCCTTTTTCAAATACATTCAAGTGTTTACTTCAGGCTGAAAATATATGACTTTCAATGCATTTTGGGTTATTGATTCTTCAAACAATGAAGGTACTAATTCTCTAGTAAACGAGCAAATCGGGCGGGAAAGGATGGTTCGTTGTGCATAGTCGCACAACGAGCGCCATAAAACTTGCAATGGCTGGTACTTAGAAATGGTGGCACCGATTTCCTCCATTCTCGGTTTATTGATTCTATATAGTAAGAACGTTGTGGGTCTGTATTAACAAAGCGATAGCTTTCATGGCGGCTTAGTTAGAACGTTTGCAAATTTGAGGGCGGTGCTATGTGTAAATAACCCACTCAGTGGTCGTGTTGCTGCGCTTCTTCTTGGCCTCGCGACTCACTATCGTGAGTCTTGATTTTAAGCCAGCTTCTAATAGTTACTGTAACATTAGTATATACCATGCCACAGCTCCTATAGTCAGTCTTTTAATATGTATACCATATTTTAAGCCAAAGCTCCTAAATGTAAGTCACCCCTACTGTAACTTACAGCTACTGTAACTTTTGTCTTGTACCATATTTCAGGCCACGGCTAAGTCACTCCTACTGTAACTTAACAAACTTTTTTGTTTCAACAATACAATACACGTGTATACCATATTGTAAGCCATCGCGTCTAAATGTAAGTCCCACCTACTCAATAAAAAGACACACTCACTTGTAAGGCACACTAACACATTGGAAGTCACACAGGAGATATTGTAGGACAGTAGAGACAGTAACTTCTTGACACATGTGTGAGCCAACTCCGGCAGACGTAGTGCCACATTCCCAATCGAACTGATAGCCTGTTTAGACACCAGTATGTTGACGTCTGTAGCATATTCCCTGTAAACAATCATTACAATTGTTAACACTGCATTTAGTGGGGACATTCACACTTCCTAGACTAAAGTTTTAGGAGGTCAATGTAATTTACTTCATTGGTCCCTCTATAGTACTTCAGTGCTCCTACAAGCTTAAGTACGTGCTACATTGTTAGAAAACATTTAAAACCTTAATCCTGGTCATCATTCAGGTCACCGGGTCTAAGCTAATGGGTCAATGCTTGTGACCCGATTTTTCAACCCTGGTGTGTAGGCCTCTGTCAATTATGCTCGAAAATTTGCCTAAAATGCCATCTGATGCGCCATCAGTGTACTGCATAGTATGTAGCTACGTATGTATATACTACTATTGACTTCGCTCACTACTACTATATCATCATCATGAACACGGCTTAAGTTATTTGCAACAGCTGTTGCTGTGGGTGTTGTTACATGACGCGCCATCTCGAGACAATTTACTAAAAATTATGATCTATTCCAGGATACTACCCCAAAATGCCGGCATTATGCTGGCAACCTTGACTTTGGATAAATACCTCTACAGGCTTTTCCTTCTGTGTATGCCCTCCAGTGCCTAACTGGTAAAGTTGATAATAATATGAAAAGTAATTATTATAGACACTCTCTAATGTAGCAGTCACCAATAATATTTGTGACTGCTACATTAGAGAGTGTTAGAAACCCGGCGACTTTCATGACCTGGTGAAAAGTGACCCAGATACACACACAC
Organism: Spongia lamella; assembly: GCA_963930835.1. Taxonomy (NCBI): domain Eukaryota; kingdom Metazoa; phylum Porifera; class Demospongiae; order Dictyoceratida; family Spongiidae; genus Spongia; species Spongia lamella. The sequence continues at coordinate 3,487,159 of OZ005755.1, forward strand.
ACACACATAATACATACATACACACACTTACAGACACACTCGTACATAAAGACTCACCCCAACTCATTGATAATCTCTAGTGAGTTGTTATTGTCACTGACTTCAACGAGGACTTCAATTTTCTTATTCTTCAAATAAGGAGGATCACTGAACCTTCACACATACACAGTACACATACAGATAATACAATAAATATACAGAACCACAAGAGTGCTGTAACTACCATACAGTGGGGACCAAAATTCCTGGCAAGATATGTAAATTTCTAATAGGTATACCTACGTACCACAATAACACAGAGCTGCACATTTTTAAGGGCAATATGTCACCTTGTAAAATATCAAGATGTCACCAAATATCGTAGCCCTATAATCCATTAATTATTATATATATGATATTTGTATCAGCAATGCCAAACCAAGCAATAACACTAACCAATTATATAACTCGATATTTTTTCATCACTAGAAAACTTGTGCAATCACGTGCCTCTAAATTTTTCTATGTTAAGACATATACAATTTCACGGATATTGGTAGATTCGTGAAATTAAAGTGCCCAAAAAATAAGCAAAAACGAACAATAGCACCAAATATATACCATTTGGGAAGGCCATTCGTGAAAATAAAATCATGAAAAAGCTAAAAATTGGGCATTCACGGAATATAATTACCTCAAAAAAACCAACTACCATATAGTGCAATTACGTGGCGAGGGAAAATATTGGCGAATTTGGCGAATTGACTGCCATTCACCAAACCTACCAGTATTTTCTTACCAACTTAGTATCTTTACTCTTTAATCCAAATTCGCCAACCCACCAATCTCTGGAGATAAGCCTATCAGCCAATATTTTCCCCCGCCACATAATTGCGCTATACGGTATATGGTAGGTTTTTGTAGTGGGGAAATTTTTTCCATGAACTTTTATGTACGCTATGCCCTCCGCTGTTTGTGAGTTGATATAGCGCTGTGTGATAATCAATCATTTTATAGTGTGGTGTACACACATACGTGACGGTGTGTTCACTGTGTTGTGCAGCCATCATTGTATTACGAATCAATGGGAGGATCAAAGACATAAAAAATGCCTTTTATTTTTCACACAGCACGGTATCTACTCTTGACAGTATAGTGTGCTGGTATGAAAAATAAAGCACAGTAGACTTCACACAATTAAAGCAAGCAAGAATTGCCCTACAGTAAACAACTCCTCCAGCCCCATTCCTCCACAGCAGTCATAGGACTACGTAGGCAGAGTTCCAAGTAAAATACATGGGTGAATGGCTTAACAAGCGTTTGGCCATCTATAAAAGTGTATCACATTATGTATCAGTGGTTTTACTTGTATGTTAGGGAACACATGACATAATCACTGGGGTCACGACATACGTAATCACTATTATATTATGATTAGCCAAAGCAAAAACCTCTATACACAATTTCATGTAAACAGCAACAAACATACCACAGTATAAAACTCAAACCCACAATCAAAAGTTTTAACATCAAGTTATAGTCTAGTATCGCCCAGCTATAAAAATATTTATTTGAAGAGGCAACTAGCTGCTTAAGTCAGCACTCTAGTCCTACATTATGTATTACTTCATCATACATCATACATAAGAAAAATTCATTAAACCCTGTCCCCAGATAATCAGATGTATTTTGTAGCTATAAATCATAAGGTAAATATATTTACAAATCCATTGCTCATATTTAAATCTATTGCTCCTTAATTCCTACTGTTAAGTGGCTTAAGCCATCTACATTATACTTACACATTATTAACCCTCGGGACGCCGAGGGTTACGGTAGTTGTCTTGTGTGGATCTGTCTGTTACCACTTTATTTAACTGCTGCGTACCTCGTTTATAGGTTGAAAGCAAGGTGCCATTAGGCTTCTCTTGGCGAGTTTAACAAATGAAACGTGTGGATTTTGACGCAAACGCTTTATTCAAAAGTTATGGCAACATTTGCTGTTCGTCCTGGCCGTGTTTACGCAACTGCACTGAGGGTTTCACACAATAGCGCTTCATTTTTCACTGTACATGTTTTGAAGAAACTTAGTTTGTTTGGGACCCAAAACAAATGTATCATGCAACCTTATAAAAGTGTAAAAATTTCCTTCTATAAATACTTAAAGAGTGAGCGTACAATAAAAGTATGCTAAACTGAATCCCACAATCAACTGTTACAAGTGGTAGTATAAAACAAAGACAGAAGAGAACAGAAATTGCAGTTTAATGGCCGAATTTTCATTTCGATAAATGTAACTAATTTTTGCCAAAGGTTCCTGAGGTATCTCAGAAAACCTTTACTCAGGACTGTCCAAACTTGACACTAGACAATGGGAAAAGCTCTGGAGGGAGAACCTTTCATGATAACTGGACAACCATCACGGTACGCAACTGGGCACTTTAAGGATTTTCTCTAAGGAACAGTAGAATGGGTAGTTTGCTGATGCTTGGTAGTACCCAAGCCAGATTTGCACTACAAATAGACCAATCCTATGGATAGTTGGAATTGCTGCCTTTTGAGAGGTTTGTAAACAATTCTTTGAATACCATGAGTGTTGGGTATAAGGGGGTGGGCAGACGGAAGGGGGCGGGGGAGGGCCCAGCAATCAGAAAACATAGACAACCAAGCCGTTTGTTCAGTAGTTGGCAGAAACAACCACAGCCGGCCTAGGTCATAGCACAAGTCTGGGTGGACGTTGGGAGCCGCCCGGTACCCCATGCCGTCCTGTCAATGCCCCCAGTGCCTCCTCAGGCTCTGTTGTGACTCTTCATGGCCTGACAGGATTGGCAAAAAGTCGTCTGTTAAAGCAGACCAGACCATCTATAACTATGCTGTTACTGTGTCTGGATTAGTACTGAGCAATATCCCAATAATGTAGTTATACCGCAATATTGATTTCTGCTACCGTCTAATATTATGAATACCGTATTACCGCAGAGCACAGATATTACAAAACATTCCGATGTTTTTTAATTTTTTCTCTGGAAAATAAGACATGTGCACATTTGAACTAACATTACTACTGCAGCCAAAAGCAAATAGTATACCAACAACTTCATTGTGAGTTGAAAATGTTGCAAAAATGATCTTTTAGGACTATTTGCTCATTCCACAATAATTTAGTTATACCATAATATCACAACAAGAATACCGTACCGTATATGAAATGCCAATACCGCTCAGCACTAAGTCTGGATAGTGCTTGAGTGTGGCTACAATATTAAACAATAAAATGGATTTCAGTTGTTGTGACAATACAGTCGGTCAGTTTGCAAATCTGGTCACACATCGATATATTGTCATATCGTGATACATTATGTAGTGATACTGTATTCATACACATTTAGGTCGTATCAATATATCGAATATTGTGATATCAACATAAAGATTGTATACTTGCACATACAGTATTTTATGAATAACACTGTGGTTGTATATTATGCCAGTTATACAGCTCTGTAACTATGTATTTAATGCTTATAGGAAGTTAGGAAGAAGTTCTGTTCATCCACGCTTTACTGTGTCGTATAATACGCATGTCGCTGTATCGTGATACATGTACAAAAGCAGCAATATATCGATGTGCCCAAATTGTGTATCACTACACCTCTACACTATACACTAACCCAGGGAATTACTCTAAAGGGACACATATAGCCACCATAATGTCAGTACATATGTACAATAATCATGTGTGTATTTTATATTATTACCGGCAGTAGAAGCTTCGAAAGTCGTTACAAAACAAATCCTGTTGCCGTGCCAGCAACAGCTGAAAGTGGAGTAAGCAGGTGTACGCTATCTCTGGTGATCCACAGCTGAGAAAGGTCAATAGTGGAGCTATACAAATACAAATTATAATGAATAATAATACGCTACTTTACCATATGGTCCAAAATTTTTGTGGGATTTTGAAAATACTGAGAAAACCCTAAAATTAGTGTCTATTAGGCTTTGTACTGAAGTATATGTATATTGTAAGCACGTACAGTATTAATGATCATATTTTTCACAAAGGTAGAAATTTGAAAAATTTCAGACTACACAGTATATTGTAATATTGTATTACTATAACAAGGTAACAGATTAGGGGTACATGCCTTTAATTCTTTCATGCACATCATTGTGCAGGTGCATCATGTTTTCCGTGTATTTCAGAAACAACTTGATGGTTGCCATGACAATGGCACAGTTGGCATGCTTCAGTCGGTCATCCAGGATATTCTAAAATCAAAAATATGCCGTTGTAAAAATTCCATATATGTACAAATATGTAAGTATTTGAACTTGGTCAGTCAATTACGTACATATTAAAATAGGAAGACCACGGAATATCATTGGCTTCTCCAATAGAAATGTATGTACAGTTAATTGGCCTACCAAAGTGAGTTTGCTTGAGCTTTTTAATGCTCACCATTATATCAAACATTTCTTCGTCATTCTCAGGCATATAGCGAAGGAGAATTTCCAGCAATAAACATTGCCCCCACTCTGAAAACTCGTGGAACCTGTTAAAAGAAATAATGACATATATCATTAATGAAGCTGTCAAACCTGTTTAACAGATAATGGGCAATGTTTCTGTTGACAACCATGCCTCCCTCGCCAGCGAGCATCTCGTTGAGGGAACTAGCAGAGTTCAGGACAACAAATGGATCTTTATCACGAAGCATCCGATAAAGTGTATCAATAATATTTAATTCTACAAGAAATACAGTAAATACAAATAAAGTGGTCAATTCCATTTACATATTTACAAACCTGACACAAATTCAGGTGCTATGTAAAACACTTTCAGACATCCCATCACGGCTGTCCTACGCACGTACGGACTACGATCATGTAAGCCGGCCATCAATGGCTCCCTTAAATACTCCAGCAAGTCTGGCACTCTATATTATGTGTATGTGAATCACATAATCAGTTATGTGGATCACATGATCATTTACATGGATCACATGATCAGTTAAAAAAATTATCACATATAATGCAGTGCTGGTATTTAATCCATGTTATGATATTTCACATTTTAAATTTCTAAATCCTTAAATCAAGTTCTGAGGTATTGGTCAGACTTAACTAAAAGGTAGTCAGGTTTTTGGCACACTGGTCACCATAGTAACCAGAATGGGTGACTAACAACACATTTACTGATTATTAAAGCCAGTACATAAATTATATGCACGTGGAGCAAGAAATAATTTGTGGATGCATGCATATGAATAGGTACCATATAGCCAGAAATTTTTGACAAAAGTAACTCTCAAAGATTTCAAAAATCATTTTCTAAATATCAGGTGCTTTCAGTCTAAATCACTGCATGGTCAGTGATTTATTAAAGTATAGGTGAAGCATTCAAAATTTCCAGCTATATGGTAATTCAGTCAAGGGTGAAGCACGCGCTGTTTAACCAATAAACCTCCTTATCATCCAGAAAATGGGAGCTTTTAAAATGGGGGGGGGGGCTTATCTTGTAATCACTAATAGTAATCTATTAACATAGTTATGTATAGAATATAAATTTTGTCTTCTGAAATCTAGGGGGGCTACTCCGCCTCCCTTAAATGCAGCCCTGATACACGTACCTTAAAGAGCTCATGCTTCTCAGGGCCAGCCCCCTGATCATCGGGTTCCTATCCTGCGTATCCTTGACTAGTGTGTTTACAGTGAGCAGTGACAGCTCAGAGTTGGACTCAGCATAGTTGCAAAGGAACAAATACACCAGCTTCTTCTGTACAACCTCTGTAGTCGCACCAGCCTGAGATTATGAGAGAGAACAACAATAAAGAACAACAGAGGCAAAGTATAGTACAGAATGGAAGGTTGAAATGTGTGCACCATAAATTAATAACAATAACTTTGGTACCATAGATACACAGACACGCGTGCACGCCCACACAAACAGTTATACACACACACACAAATACATACATACATACATACATACATACATACATACATACATACATACATACATACATACATACATACATACATACATACATACATACATACATACATAACACACACACACCATTATCATTTCACTGAACAGTTTAGACATATCAATGCCTAGAGTCATGAAGGCAATCACTTTCTGCACTGTTTGTAGATATCGACGAGGATCCCTCTGCACCTCTAAGCTCCGCAGAGCTGTCCTAAACAACACACAAAAGCAAATTAAGACAAGAATGATACCCTGAAGCTTATGAAGGGTCGAAGCTTAAAGGTGAACCGCATTAATTTGTTCATCATTCCATTACCTAAAATTATCCGGCATCATAGCTACGTTAACATGTACCACAAAAGCTTGGCCCACGATATTTTAACACGAAGGGAATTATTATACTGGCATATTGGTGTTTACATTTCTTGTGCCTTACTTTAAGTCGCTGATGTCGCTTCTCTTATTTTCTACCGTTATTTTAGTCCCAGCCATTTCTTCAACTGTTATTCTATTTAGCGCCCACACACAAGTGTACGGAGAATATACTATCTATGATACGATCGGATACTAACCGGATATAAAATGTTCTCAACTAAATATTAGCTGATTAACTAGATAATGGAAGATATATATTTCATTTTCAAACAAAGAAACAGAATCAATGTGTATTAAATAGAAAACATAAGGTGTAGGTCGGTGGCTGAATGATGAGAAACAGTCTCATGAATTGTATGTGTGTAGATATATTGAAGAATTATACATATATAGGTATATTTTTAAACTTCATCCTCCATCAACACAACTGGAGTTTCATCTTTTATACTGTGGATGGTTGTGTCACTTTTTACACTATCCCGACGACCATTGACACCGTTGGTTGACGGCGGCTGCTGTGCGGGAGGAACAGCCGTAGCAGTTTGTGTCTGTACCACGTCATAGTGATGGTACACTGGTGGTTGTGCAAATGACGTGTCATCTTCATAACTGTTGCCATCTGTCATATGAAGTGCATTGCTTTGCTGTAAATAAGAACAAAATAACAATTAAAATTTCAGAGAAAAAGAGCAGTCTATTACACTGTGTCCTTTAAAGGGCTGTTAGAGCTACTATTACACTGTAACCTACACAGTATCCTATAGGGAGACCTGTTAGAGTTACTATTACACTGTATCCTATTCCTATAGGGAGATCTGTTAGAGCTACTATTACACTGTATCCTATAGGGAGACCTGTTAGAGCTACTATTACACTGTAACCTACACAGTATCCTATAGGGAGATCTGTTAGAGCTACTATTACACTGGAATCATGTTGTACTTGTTTTAATTTTGTAAAATAATTTCTTACACACCTGGATACCACACTGAGCTGTCGCCGCATTGTAACCAACTCTGTCGTTGTCCATTCCCTCAGTGACACAACCAACATGAATTGCCTCTGATTCTCGTTTCATCACCACCTTATCTGTTGTCCGATGATGCAAAGATGATGATAATGAATATGGCTTTGTCTCATAATGCATATACCTAACATGTTAGACGAAACAGTATATAAATTTGTAAATCTTTTAAAAGTATTTAAAACAAATTAATTAAATTCAATACCCACAAAATAAATACCAGCAAAATTTAATTTTTTTAGTATTTTGCCATACATTTTAGAGCTGAAACAAATACTCGATTTGTTTGGATATTCGCTCAGTTGCATATGTATTCGAATACCAAGAGAGTATTCGGATGTACGGTGAATGATATTTCTGTATTAATTCTTACATATTTTGTAATAAATTTAAGGTATTTAAATGTATTTGTAGTATAAAAATAGTAAAATGGGTTATTCAAACTATTCGGATATTTGCTCGCTTTACCATTCAAACTATTTGAACCCTAAATTTTATATTCGTTTCAGCCCTAATACATTTCACCATACATATTTATATTCACTTACCTGGGAAATTTGCCATTGCACACAATGGTGAAGTAGTTACGCATGCAGCCCTGGTCATAAGGATTGTCCACACCTCGGAACTTTCCTGTTACATGTTCATTTGTCGTTCTGCCTTTACAGACTAGGCCTATGTGAAATCCAGACAACCCGACGACAGGAATGAAAACCAATGCGCCTATCACCAGTAAGATGATACTGTTGTGTAATGTGTTAAGAAAAATTTAATCCAGGAGTACCAGAAGGCACTCAGCACAAAGAGACCTTGTGTGTAGAGCTTTGAAGCTTAAGAATTATAGTTACTATAAAAGCAGCTTATGTTAGGATACCTGGGGGCATGCTTCACATAAAAATTTTGGGACAGTTTTCAATCTATTGAAAATTGTACTATTGTTTTATACTAGTATGTAAAATGTATTGGGGGGGCTAACAGCTAAGGAGGGCTTTACCTCCCCACCGCTTCTGTGGCCTAGGATTAAATATCTTTCAATAAATGGATCCTCACATGCACAGTACTCTGTGATATAATTTAGTAGTAAATATTTTGGCTTGTTATCTTGTTACCTCAATTAATTGGTAACAGACTCAATTTAATGGGCATATTCTGATTTATTAGTGCATATGGTTGCTAGGATACTCGACGACGACTTCTCCAATGTTGTCTCGAGAAAGGACGATGGACAACAGTCCAAATGCTATCCCACAGACGATGAAAATTGTCAACGAATTGACAAAGAAGAAAAAGTACTTGTAATTCCTCTTCCCAATGCAGTTATCCACCCATGGACAGTGATGATCAAAGTTCTGAAAGGAAATTCATCATTCAAATATGAATAAACTTTTATAACAATCATCCCAGGTTTTCTGTTTGCATTTTACAAATTACACAGTGTAAACTAGTTCTTTATAAAATTAAGACATCTTAATCATTCCACCCCTACTCCCACATAAAAACATAAGCATTAGCAAAGCCACTCATATGCAGACACTTACAAACACTGAATACACTAGCTTGGACATGTCAAGAGTTACTTTAAAGCATAATATAAACTTAAACTATGTCCCAGTGACCTTATACTGTCATGGAATGGGTGTAGGCTGGCTGAAAACAACGAGAAGTAAATGTACGGTAGTACGTGGTCTTTACTAACATTTAAAGTGTGGCACACGCACATACACACACCCATGCATGCACACGAGTCCACGCACATATGCACACACGTGCGGGGACACACACACACGCACACATACACACACCATGCTAAAATTACATACGTAGTATTACACTACAAACAGTACAATTCACCTCTACACAATTATCACAGATACTACAGTGAGAACATCTTGGTGGCCGATAAAATCGACAAGTTTCGCACCACTTCATTTTTACTTGCACTCCGTTTATCTCTAGTGTCCGGTACAACGGCTGTCTGAAATCATCCTCTTCATCCGAATGCTCTGCGCAAATCAACACCCAGACAATTGTTATGTCCACAGTAACACAACAGCCAGAGACAATGCTTTAAAGCATACCATTAGTAACTAATCATGTATAATTACAATCCTTAAATGGCACATGCAGTCATCCCATTACAATGTTTTCCTTAAACAGAACACAATCTCGTGCATAGCATAACATCTTGAAATATATGACAGTATAGGTGTGTATATGGCTAATGTAATCTGGTAGCAGGTACAAGTGTATATTTGTTGTAATGTAATGCGATAATTCAAAGATTCAGAATGTAGTGAAGCATCAATTAATGTGAATTCAGGAGACAATACACACACTATCTTGCACTGAGTTGTGAAAATTAATGTGAAAAACACAAGTTTATATAGTGTAAGAGGTTAAATTCAAAAATAAATTCCACAAATTTTTGTACATTAGAAGGATGACTGCAGTCAACTGGATGCTAAGGTGAGGATGATGTGCATGATTGAGTAAATGTATTATTTACTATTTTACTATTTAACACACACACGCACGCACGCACGCACACACACACACACACACACACACACACACACACACACACACACACACACACACACACACACACACACACACACACACACACACACACACACACACACACACACACACACACACACACACACACACACACACACACACACACACACACACACACACACACACACTACATATTTAACTACATTGTTATATAACTTGTATGTACCTCGGGGATATATTCCAGGATCCACAAATGAAGCTAGGAGGAATGTTGAACACACAAACAAGTACAGTACTGCCATGAATACAGTGCCAAGTATCGGGACGAGGGCACGCAAACCATCATCCATGTATTTATCAAAAATATTTCTAACACTACAAAATCAAAACACAAAAATATAAATACAAATGCGTACGTGTGTGTGTGTGCACATGTATGTATATGCAGATATATGGTGCAAATCATGGTTTCATTTACAATTTAGTAGTGTAAACAAAATAGTCACATCTTCGTTGTAACACTTCTGCTTGTTAAGCAGCTAAACATGCTGACACGAGTAACCAGCTACACCGCCCTGCCAGGCTGGCTCTAAATACATATGCTATTTTCTATGTACCAATTAGTACACCAGTACCAATAATAGATATACATCATTACACGTCAACTATTTGTATCATGCAACCTTAGTATGAATGAAAATACACGCCATCTCGCGTATGAAATCCGTTACTTTGACAAAGAGGACAAACCTCAAATCCTTTCAGAAAGACTAGTTTATAATAATGACACACCATACAACGCCACAACCCGCGCGGCATCCCGGGGCAAAGTTACTGCCCGAGGGGAACTTACGGGAACATGAAGAATAACAGTCCGCCCATTATCAATACGGCGGCGGCCACGATGAAAGGAATCTGCTTGGTGGTGATTGAACAGCGTGGCATCTTCACTAACACGACGACGATACGTAAAAGTAGTAAATATTTATCCTATACATACACTGCCTCTCATTCAACCGCACGAAATAATTCGAGTATAGATCTATATCAATTTACACGCGCCTATTAGACAATAAATTCTTTTCAAAAGGCTCTAATATTAATGGCGTTTGCAGAGGGAATCTATCGTACGGTGGACAATCTAAAAAACTTTCTGATAAGGTGAACAATCGTGTGTGCGTCTTTATACTTTTGCAAAAACAACTCAGGGTAAAATTACGGAAAGTAACAGGGGTTGATGTTCCCGTGCACGACCCGTTGCAGTCGCAGCGAGATGTAAACTTGCTGGAAGCAGCTCCCAGTAAGCGCCAACCACTCTAGAGGCCATCTTTTTAACAGCTCAAAATCATTGCAGGGTTGGATGAAGAGGAGTGGGTGTTTAGGTGGCAACAAAAGGCATTCAGTGAGGTGAGAAATGAGAAGCGCGTGAAATCATGTCACAAATTTGTTTGCCAGCATGAAGAAGAAGTGTTTGCGGATAAATTTAATTGCGTGACAGCCCTACAAGAACGTTACCATGACGAAATTGTTGCATTGAGGTAGGACTACAATTAGAAGCATGCATACAATATTTTAGTGGAACCTATTAATGTGGGCATTTGAAAATGAGGATACCTGCATAATCCACACACTTACTCTAGTACATATGTAAGGTGACCTGGAAAATCAGGACACTTGGTTCCATATTGCATGATTAACTACGTATATACAGTGTACCATTACACCTGTCTCAATTGTGTTGTTTGTTATTTTACTTACTAAAATTACTTGGTGTGACCAATGTGTAAAGCAATAATGAAGCTTTGTGTGGTTAAGTTAGTTTGTATGGGTGTAAAAAAGGTATCGGTAGTCATCGTGTGGGCTTTTTTCTTGGCCACGATCGTGAGTCCTGAAACTCCTGATGTCTGTAGGGTATTATGAATGGGAAGGTTTGTTGGTTACAGTCGAATGAAGCGTGTGATCAGTTGAGGTTTTAAAACTGAGTTGCCATGGTGACTATAGTCACATTGTTTCAGTCATGGTTACATGAACAAAGATTTCAAACACAGTTTTAACCATTTCATAGCTGTTGTTATGTGTACGTATATCGCAAGTGTATGTTTTTTAACTTACCCGTGTGCCCAACCATGCATAGGTCTCAAGGAGGTCGTCTGAACAGGCGTTTATTCTCATACATACATCATGATCGCTACTCAGACACCGCAGAGGTATGTGTGTGTGCACATCATTGCAGTACTGTAAGTGGGTGGGGCTGGTAGTAAGCTGATTTCATCAGCAGGGTAAATTATGGCATTGTTCAATATCTGTTTTACAACTTGTTGGCACTATACGTGTTAACGTGATATCCAATGGAAAATGGAAATACTTTAACGCATTTGTACGGGGTATACTGAAGTAGGATACTCTCCTCCGTATATACCGTACTGTCTTGAATTATGGCCCGGGCACTTATTTCTTAACAGCAACTTTTGACCCAGGCCACTAAATGAGACCGGTGACAATATGAGACCGACGTTTATTAGTTGAGGTTCTATTCTGATGGTGGCTGGCGACGCGCACGAAGCACTGAGATACTGCTTACTATGAAATTAACAGCGTGGTTCATGGCCACCATATTTATAAATCAGATGGTTACCAGTAATAGGAAAGCAGCTCTACCTAGAGAAGGATCAAGCCTGGTAGAAGGAGCTTTTTCAAGGCTTTGTTTGCACCATTCACGTAGCTATTCACGAGTATTCGCTTGTAAAATGTTTATTCTTCCGTGCCGCACCCTCCTTGCTGTTTTCTTTGGCATATTTCACGGCTTTTAGTGATATAGGACATTTATGCTTCATCATTTAATGTAGCTATACAGGTAGCTACAAGTGTGCACAAAATTGTTAGATACTATGCACCCGGCGTTTAATTTTGTTGCTATGCTCTTACCCCCTGGCGACTAAAGGGGACCAGACGTTTATACAAGACCGGCCATAATTCGAGACAATACAGTGTATTATGAACTCTTGTTATAATTTATAAGTAGATTTACATATTTGAATGGATTTAAGTAGTTGATACAAGTGTAGTTTGTGTAGATAAGACAGGCCCGGTCACATATGGCATTCTCATGTACCACATTTGCAGAAATTTTGTATTTCATGGTGAAAATCTGAAAGTATTTTCACGGTTTAATTTTGTTGATCATCAAGTTGAGTACATTGTTTCTTTTCTAGGATTAAAATTTCTCACTCAGGAATTGTGTCTCAAAATTATATTCACAAAATCTTTTTAATACCTGATGTGCAAAAATTCTTTCTCGATATTTTGTAGGTATTATTATTGTCATGCGTAGTTTTCCACTTAACGTATTACAGTACCTATGTATCTATGTATCATAGAATAGAAATATACGTGTACTTAAAATAATGTACAGGGTTTCTTTCAGGGGGGGCGGGGGGAGCATTTGCCCCCCCCCTTGGCTTTGGCTTGCCCCCCTTGGGAATTTTGTTCTAAACAATTCAAGTGTTTTAAATCTCTCCTTTAGTAGCGCCCATGTTCTCCATGCCATAATGATGTTTATAGTTAGTGATGACCCTTGATTTCAGTTATTTTGACTCTACAATATATAATATTTTGACTCTGAAATGCCCTCAGATTCAATCTCAGAGCATCTATTTTTCAATTTTTTTCTGGGGGGGCATGCCCCCAGACCCCCCTAGCATTAGCATGCTATGCATGCTGATTGTGCTTCACACAATAACACATACAATCACTTAGCTTGTTGTACAATAAGGACCCACTTTAACTATTTGCTCCTGATCACAGAGTATATTCCTGGATCCCCTAGTTTGCTTCCAGAAGGATCATACCACATTGCCCCCCCAGTATCCCGTTATACCTCTTTTTGACCCCCCTTGGCTAAAATCCTGAAAGAATCCCTGATGTACATGGGATGTTACAAGCCAGAAATTCCTCTCGCTTATCACTATTTTGCCCAAAGAATTAATACCATGCCTCTAGGGCAGAAATTACATGCTTACATGCATATTGTACAGACATGGATAATTGTAATTCATTGTCATAATTGATTGCAATTAGTTGATTATGTAATTGTAATTACAATTACAATGTAATTGCAATCACAAGTGTACTTTTATTTCTACCAATTATATAACTGAAAATTTGGCAGTGTTAACATCTTCCTCTGACCTCGGGCTTGGGTTGTATAATACACCTAGTATCCATGGTTTATGTAATTTACGAACTTCAATACATAATTTACACTGTTGCACACTGAACTTACTAACTTTGTAATCCGCAAATGTAATCATGATCCTAAATTTTTAATGCATGTAGTGTGTGGGTGAGTTGTGTACAGCGATGTCAGAGCCACCAACAAACGTGGCAAGAAATGTTCAAAATGTTCGACAGCGACGGCAACGTAAGCCAGCCGCTAATATTAGGTGAGGAATTGTAACACTTGTGTACATGCACACATGTAGTATGTGCGTAACATGAGTGTTTAGGTGACATGCATGTTACAGTAATGTTACATGAATGTCACATGACTCAACATTAGTACACCGGTTGCCATAGCAACATACTCTACTTGTCAAATTTTTGTTGCCTATAACATCCATGCTGTAATCTGCATGTTGCATGTGTGTAACATGCAAAATGTCCAAAATCTGTGCATGTTACATGAAACATGGATGTTATGTACAGTGACGGCAGAAGGGGGCTGGAGCCTCCAACCTTGAAAAATGCAGGGGTGGAACCCCTCCAATAATTAAGTCAGTATCGTATAGCTAGAAATTTTTGAGGGACAAAATTTTGAGGTTTTCGTGGATTTTTGTTCTATCCTCGAAAATATGGTAAGTAACTTATCTGCGAAAATTTATTCATGACAACTTTACTAAAGCCTAATCAACAAAGATTATGTAATACTCTAATATAACAGTCACAACCCTAATAGAGCAGTCGTTAGTGCAACTGCAATAATTAAGCAACCCCCCAACTTTTATTGGTGCTTCTGCCATCTCTGATGTAGTTCATGTAGGTCAATGGTAATTGGATAGAACATGCGTAACATTTTGAGTAGGGATGGTACATGTATACACACACACACACACACACACACACACACACACACACACACACACACACACACACACACACACACACACACACACACACACACACACACACACACACACACACACATACACACACACACACACACACCGCAACATACGTTTATTGCACAAATTACACGTGTGCATATGTGTGTGTGTGTGTGTGTGTGTGTGTGTGTGTGTGTGCGTGTGCGTGCGTGCGTGCGTGCGTGTGCGTGCGTAGCTGTATGAATAAATGTAACATTTAAACATTCATTTACACATGTGACATACATTAGGGCACGAACAAATGTTGTAACTCTCGAACGTTGTAACATTCATCAGTAGATTTTTTGCTACCAAACATTCGAATTATATTCAAAATTTTATGTAAAAGTCCCATAATGCCATAAACAGTTGAGAAACTTACCATAACACATAATGCAACTACTTCATTGTTACTTATCTGATATTTTGACCATAAAACTGTTACTATATAAGAGCAAGCAGTGAGAAAAATACTCCAAAACTTCTTACTGCGTGGGTGTTAAACATTCAAACATTCGAAATTGTGTTCAAATGTTAAAGATTTACAATCATTCATGCCCTCAGAGAACACATTGGCAGATACTGTATGGCACGAAAAGTTTACATAGAATTTAATTTTACGTTAGTGCCAGAACCGTAAAATTAAAATCCAAGGTCATGCAGTTGTGATGTGAAAGTTAAAGTTTTGGCTATCTTGTGTATGTTATATTAGAGTATTTCAGTGTACCGTACAACAGGAAACTTTGACAAATTTGACGAATCAGAGTTAAAGTTTAACCAATCAATATACCCAAATAAGTGCCTTTATAATGTCAAGCAAGGGAGTGATGTCAAGCATTTCATCAAAGTTTATTTTGTCAAACCTGTTGAAGTGAGGATTTGTCAAAGTTTTCCTTCGCCAAAGTTTCCTGTTGTATGGTAACTTTATATTTGTTTGATATGTCCATTGACATTGTTGTTGCCTTGATTTTCTTATGTACAATTGTTACTGAGTGAACATTAATAAAAAGTATTTCCTTGGAGATGTTGGAGTTCCTTTTTATATACCTATAAACAGTCTTTCAAAGCATTGTATTGTAAATATAATGCACAGGCGGTAGCACAAAACAACTAGCCTTCATTGACTCACCTTCCACTGCTACCTTGTGGCTCCAATCTAAGTGCCGCCGGTCCCATGCTCATGAGGACAGCACTGCCTTGGGCAGAGCCGGCAGATAACACATATAGTAGCTGGATTTTTGTGTCTGTATTACAGGATTTGAACCTAGACAGTCATGTGCTATCTCAAACAGATTGTTTTTTATTGCTTTAGGCAAGAAGCCAGTCAAATGATGGTGGATAAGCCTAGTGAACAAGTGCGACTACAGAACAGAATTATTACTCCACCATCAGAGTCCATGTATTTGATGGCAGACCTGCGTCGGATGGATGGGTATGGTATTATCATTGTGTAGGCATTTATATGCTAGAGTATAAACACGGACCTTCAAAGGTTCCAACTTTTGAATGTTAAATGTAGCATTCGAAATATTTATACTTCACTAATATCATTAAGTACGGTAGTACTTAATAGTAGGGATCACTATGAAAATGTATGGCTTCTGGATTTTTTTGCACTTCTAAAAACCACCTTACAACAGGCTTTAGCCAAAAAACCAACTTAAATGCATTGGTACTGCTGTAATAACGCTATACCTTTGTTAAACGAAATGAAAACTCATATATAGCAAGTTTTTAAAAATCCGAAATTCGTCTGCCTGCCGTAAGACCCACTAGCACTAGATGGATGGCTCCAGAAATTCCACAAAACAAAGGTAATCACATCCGATTTATGAAACTGTTGTTCCGATGAAGATTCATCCACTACGCCATGGCATTTCTTTTCATCCTTTGGTATCTTCCTTTTTCGTTCTAAAAGCCGAGAAAATCACGAAAGGTGTCGATAAACTTGCACCTTCTGTTTATTTTGTCACACAAAACAGCCACTTGCACATGTGACACAATTAGTTATGCACCCGCCATTAACAGATGCGATGTTTTTGCATGTACTTTATTATATCATGAACTTCATAATACGTGCCAATTACTGTACAACGGGAAACTTTGACGAAGGGAACCTTCGACGAATTTGACGAATCAGAGTGAATCACTAAAGTTTAACCAATCAATATACCCTAGTAAGCGCCTTTATAATGTCAAGCAATTCATCAAAAGTTTATTTTGTCAGAGCTGTTGTGAAGGGAGGATTCGTCAAAGTTAAGTTTCCCGTTTTATAGTAGATTTTGATGTTTTTCAAATGAATTTCGCTATAATACAGCTGGTTTGCCATGTTAACGCTCTTGTACAAGCACCTGTAAAAACTAATAAAGTAGGCGCCTGTAATGTTTTTAGGTGCCTGGCAGGCAAGGACATATAGATTATATTATATGATTAAAAGCATACACAAAAAGCAAACAAACTAGAATAAAAAATAAAAAGGGAGTAGGGATCGATATAAAAAGTAAGGAAACAAGGAAAAGATTTTGGCACAGAGAACACTAAAGCCTAATTCTGGCATGAGATAATTGATAAAAGTTTAATCCCCACTTTTGGCTTGATCACAGCTACTAAGTACTAACCTACTGAAATCATTAGCTAAAAGTAGGGATTAAACTTTTATCAATTATCTCATGTCAGAATTCGGCTTTAGTGTTCTCTTGTGCCAAAATCTTTTCCTTGTTTCCTTACTTTTTGTATCGATCCCTACTCCCTTCTTAAATTTTTAATTTTAGATTTAATTATTCTAGTTATAAATTGACACTTATTTGTTCACTATTCTGTACACTCATTGTATATATGTAGGTCTGATCCAGAGGATGCTCATATTCTTTGCCATATCACAGTATGTACAGTGTGTATGTATGTGTACATATGTATGTATATGTATGTGTGTGTGTGTATGTATGTATGTGTGTGTGTGTGTGTGTGTGTGTGTGTGTGTGTGTGTGTGTGTGTGTGTGTGTATGTGTGTATGTATGTATGTATGTATGTATGTGTATTTATGTACGTATGTAACTTGCGTATATAACTCAATTAGCGGTTAATCGGCTAACACAAAGGGTATAGGTTAC
The DNA here is from genome assembly GCA_963930835.1 of Spongia lamella. Lineage (NCBI taxonomy): Eukaryota > Metazoa > Porifera > Demospongiae > Dictyoceratida > Spongiidae > Spongia > Spongia lamella. The sequence goes on from OZ005755.1 coordinate 3,505,297, forward strand.
TTTTCAAGCTTTGGTCGAATCACTGAGCATATAAAGCTTTATATATCAAGCCTTGAAACAAATAGTACTTATGTCTGCACCTTCTGTTCTGCATTGAAAACTCGTCAACACCACCTCAGACGTTACTATCGCTTGTGATGAATAGTAAAGACAACTGATTGCTCTTGAGTCTTGGTTCTGGTCTTGGAAGACCAATAATAGCAATGGATATGTATCAAACTTGCGAGCATGTGAGCCAAAAATAATTCACCTGCTCTATTTATTCAATGACAAAAACATTTTGTGTGTTGAATTTTCATCGTTGCACACCACCGACGAAATTTTTGATGGCAAAATTTTCGTAACAGTCAGTAAAACATTGTAACAAGGCATATTACATGTGTTACATTCCAGTTGGGATGAGGGGTTCATTATATCCAAAATTCTGGCCTTACTGTGGTTGTTGCTGTTCAGCCTAAAGGACTTGTTTCAGACCTGTTAACAATTGTGAGTATGTGTGACAAAGTTTGAATTGGAATGTGTCAGACTTGACTAACTTTTTGGACCAATCACCAGTAATCAATGCTGTCCAGAATTGGTCCTACAAGGCTGGGCTGTTAGTTGTGTCAACTAGAAGTGTATTTACTACATTGCCATCACAGCTTCAATGGCCATTTGTGTGTGTGTGTGTGTGTGTGTGTGTGTGTGTGTGTGTGTGTGTGTGTGTGTGTGTGTGTGTGTGTGTGTGTGTGTGTGTGTGTGTGTGTGTGTGTGTGTGTGTGTGTGTGTGTACACATATATATTATGTATGTATGTACGTACGTATGTATGTATTGGGAAGAGTGGAGTATTACTGGGCAGTTTGTTGAAGTTGGCGGAGGGTAGCGTGTATCATTTAGAGTAATGTGTTTTTGTGTCTTCGTACATTGTACAATATATGTATGTAGTGCTCTTACTGTGTGTACATACGTATACAGATAGACTGTCATGGTGTAGTGACAGTAATGCCAGACCTTACTCGTGGCCGATCATGGTATAGAGTGGAAAACAGACATCGAGGTACAGTACATGCACACCACACACACACACACACACACACACACACACACACACACACACACACACACACACACACACACACACACACACACACACACACACACACACACACACACACACTGTAGAGACATTTACACTTACATACGTAGTCACAGTACAATATTTATAATGAAAGTTTAACTTAAAATCTTTTTTGTTTCTTCCTGTCAATTTGTTTGTTATTTTGCTTAATTATTTTTATATGTTGGTTCAAAATATTTTATCATGTGTGTGTAATTTTTTAGAAATCTTTGAATACTGCTTGGAACACATATCTGCAGATGCATCAAGGTGAGTTAGTCATGAGCTATGTGGGTATCTGTGAAGTAAATTCTTAGACAAGATGTACCGTATAGTGCAAAAGTTTGATGGGGGGAACATTGACAAATGGCTAGTGATTCTACAAACATTTATATCTGTTTCTCCTTTGAATCTCACAATCAATTCATCAAAGTTTTGTGAATGTTTCATTTGTCAAAATTTTTCCTCAGCAAAATTTTGCGCTACAGAGGTTATGCATAAGGCATGTCACCACGCAAGCACAGTAAAGGTCAGTCATTTTGAGTGGATAATAATGTACAGGAGTGACAGCAGAAAAGTCATGCCAAACTAGTTTTACTGAACCAAACGACAATAACTTAGTACAACGATAAACACCTTAGTCTGTTAAACTAACACACATATTGGGAAGAGGAAGGTAAGAACAACATCACGGTCGCCATACAGCACTCCAGCTCCTTTCCACCCATGTCACGACAATACACGACAAATAACTAGAAATTTGAGGCGCTCGTGCCAAGTCACGCCTTGTGCATAACCTCTATACAGTATGTTGTCAGGAGCTCATTGAGTTGTCCTTTGCACTTAATAAGTTCCCAATGGTATCAAAGTTAAAAATGTCCATGTATCAGTAATTTAGTTAAAATATCTCCCTGCTTACAACATAATACTTTGTGTTTGGCGGCAGTCTATTTTATTAACCTTTTTAAACTACATACTTATGTGCCCATAATTTCAGTTTTAAATCTTTTATAAAACAGGTGGTATTATTTATCCAAGCGAGTCCATTTAACTTCATTTTGTAATCATATAAGCTGCAGCGTATCCGATTATATCCAGTATCGGAGGTGGAGGAAGTTTGGGAGGCCACATAGCTAAACTCAAGTGATTTTCTATTGCGAAAATTGAATTCCTATTTAAGAGGGGCCGTGGACCCACCCAGTAATGATATACAAAAGAGAAGAGAACAGATGAAAGCACTTGATAGAGATAACACTGCTTTTCATTATACTTTAGTGATTCAACATTTAGGGAGATCTATATTTGAGTGCTGACAGTCATTAGCAGGATTGTAACAATGCTTTGCTCAGCTCTTTCACCTTACTGCACTCTATTGTGTATCTGATATTCAACTACGTAGCTTTATTCAGTACTCACATTCAAGTTGAAAACCACTGCGCTAAAGCTTGTGCATAGCTGAAGGCTTCTTACATGTTCCATCATTGCGATTGCGAGCATTCGTTAATTTTGTGGCATTTGTCAAATTGCGTGATTGAAAATAGATTAGTAAACTTGAATGGCTTCACATAAAAATAATACTGGCCGATTATACACCTTTTAATTTGGTGCACGATTATATTTAATAATAAAACATCAATGTGTGTGGTTGGGGCTAATTCTCTATGTTTTACGTATCTAGGGAGCAGACAGCTAAAGAAGAAATTTTAATAAAAGAGGTAATCATAAACCGTGTACGTACATATGATAACACATGTACACTTGCACAGACACGAGGCAGTGTTTCAAGTTCTGTGTTTTATATACGTATGTATGTATATTATCCAGTTGTGTGCAAGACGTGTAGAAAAATTACAAAGCCAAGTGGGGTCATCGTTTAATACACTTGTAAGTGTGTGTATAGATTTATAAAGATTCATAAATACCTTAAATGATTTATAAATACCTTAAATATTATAGTAGAACCTCTTGATTGTGTATGTAATATAGTGAGATATTTAATTATGTAGTATTTTAATTATGTATAAAGATTTGAATTATGCATAAAGATTTGAATTACATAATTATTGAGAAATATTTAAAGACTAGATTAATCAAAAGCATTTCAATTGTTATTTTGTGTTAGTATAGTTTTAAAATGAGTACATAATACAATAACTTGTAGCAAGAAAGCTCATTTGTTTTGTAATCAAAAACGAAATGGAAAATTCCACAAATGGCCTCTGTTTTGTTTGGGATGATTATTTAGTTTATTTGGGGCAATTTGTTGGTTAAGTAATGTTTTGTTGTCTTTTCCTGGTCTAGCCAATGGGTGTTTTGCATGTTAACGTGCTCGGACAGATCGGTAAGTGATATGGTATGTCATGTTTGTCGAATAAGTTGATTTTAAACATGTACATGTGTGTGTACCCTAGTATCAGCAAAAGGATTTGGGGGAGATCATATTTATGTCACTGCGACCCTGCGACTGCCCGATTGTGAGTTATGCATAGATTAGGGCATTGCGGTAATCAAGATTTCAATATCGTATTGTGATAAAGATAACAGGTTTTCAATATTGTGGCCCTTTTGTGGTAATAGGATATCACTGTTGAACAAGTGTACACAATCCATGAAAGACAAAATAAATGGAGAATATAATTGTTATTGTGATAAAGTTATAGTTAGGCCACACAAAGTTAAATGTCTGTTTCTAATCCCCAGGCATCCCTTAAAAATTGACCAGGTGACCAGACCTTTTATTTTAAATTTTGTCAAGATTTAAGGTTACGTACAATAGGGCTGTGTGATAATTGAAAATGTTATATCTCAACAATAAGGCCAAACCAAACAAAGTTAAAATATGTTCCTGCCTGGTCATTTTTGCCAAGCACTAAAACATTTTTTATTAACGATAAAAATAATTTTGTGGATAGCTTTACATAAAATTAAGATTTTATAATGGATGAAAGAAATACATAAAAGAAATATTGTATAAAAAGTATGTATGGAAACTTCACTGTGGTGTGTGTACGTATGTGTGTATGCCTATCACTATGTGTTATGCGTATGTACACCTTTGTACAGTGTTTACATTAATACGTATGTATGTAGTTTGGGAATTATCTGATCCAGACCAAGAACTAAGCTACATCTCTCAACTATGTAAACCCTACTCCACCCACAAAGTATGCCATGGTACTCATTATAATTTGACCAATCATCTTACAGTAAATCTCTTGCAGCATAAAGTGGCACACATCGGACTACCACTGGAATGGCAACTTTCCTATATAAAGCCTACCATCAGAGAAAGCAGTGCTATAGGTCTGTAGGTGTTTTATGTAGTGATGCACTGATATGTTTTTGCCTGATTAACGGATATTACTTTTCCTATATTGCCCGATACCGATAGCCGATCCGATATCAACATATCTACTAACAATAGACATCACTATGCTATGAAATTATGATTAAACATATATGAGCACCATTCCTACTTTTCCATCTCCTTTTAAGACTGAAACATTAAATATAAATAATGATGAAATCTCCTTTTATATTGTTATCGATAAACCTGGCCAATACCGATATTTTAATTTCAAGGCCGATAAACCAATTGTCGGTGCATCACTAGTTTATGTTTGTACTTTCCATGTATTTCTAAATATACTAAAATACTTGTATGTATATGTGCACATGTATTCATGTATTTTTAAATATACTAAAATACTTGTATGTATATGTGCACATGTATTCATGTATTTTTAAATATACTGAAATACTTGTATGTATATGTGCACATGTATTCATGTATTTTTAAATATACTGAAATACTTGTACGTATGCCTATGTGCTTGTTTTAGAAGAGTTACCAAAATGGCCTGTGCTCTACTTGGAGGTTGGTTCATTTGATTTTTGGGACCAACATCGAGTTGAGGGCTATTGTCATTTTGTGCTACCATCCAAACCAGGTTTGTAAGTACTTAATAAGTGCATATAGTGTTATAGCTTATATGAGACTTGCAATGTATGTCTCATATTATCTAGTATAAAAGGTTGATCTTGGCAGTTCAGCAGATTTTGTTAAATTTAATTCAACAATCACTCACATTTTTACTTAACGCATCAGCTTATGTTTTAAGCCGCCATGAATTAAAATCTGCTGAGCACCCAAATTAGCCAATCCGTCAAATTAATACTTAACTTAAGTCTTAACATATTTTCCCCTATATTATGCCTTCTTTTTCGATGACAGGCAGATACTTTTTTGATGTCTCCAGCTGGAGAAACAGGGAGAACAGTGTTTTTGATCAGATGAGACGTTACTTTATTGGAGATGATCCGGTGATCAGGGATATAACATATCTGTCTTGTCCAGACAGTTTAGAGGTATGTGTACTATATATACGTGTGTGTATGTATGTATGTATATATGTATGTATGTATGTATGTGTATGTATGTATGTATGTATGTATGTATGTATGTATGTATGTATGTATGTATGTATGTATGTATGTATGTATGTATGTATGTATGTATATATGTAAGTATGCATGTACGTACGTATATATGCATGTATGTATGCAGTATGTAAACTTGGCAGATATGTTTGCGTGAATTTAGTGTAAGTATTTGTCAAATACAGGGAGATAGACTTAGCCGGTTTGGATTTCAAACGGTGTCCAGTGGATTGGTTACCATTGAACTAAATATCATGCAGTGTAGCAAGGAAGCCGAGACTATCTATGCAGAGGAGCATTTACACAGGAAGCTTGAGTGAGATTCAACAAGTGAATGCAATGATAAAAACACGTGTACGTATCTCCTTTTTAGGTCAGAAACCTTTCAGCATACAATCACTGCTTTACTTGGTATGTGTATTAATGTTGTGTTGGCTAATTGTAGCCTTGTAGGTGATGTAATGATTTTGTTTCATTTGTTCCAGATTCCCACCGGAGAGCAAAGAGGCGAGCACAAGATTTGTCTAAAACACTTACAGCAACAACAGAAAGCACTTGTTAGTGGTAACCTTGTAGTGGTAACACCACTGCATTAACAATTTTGATCTATTTTGTTGATTTTTTGAGTTTTTAATGAGCGCCAAATCACTTAATAAAATATAATCCTTTCTCGTATCACGTGTCAGGTTACGTAATTTGTTTATTACGTTTGCAGAGAAAGTTCGAGGTGTGAGATGTCGCAATGTCGATTACGAAATAAAAGGGCGGAACCGTTGTGGCGAGAACTCTAGTTACCTTCATCGTGAATGCGCGCGGACATGTTGGAGGCCACGAATTCTCGTGTATCCGAGCTATCGGAAGAGCTAACCAAATGTAACGAAAAACTACATCTGGCCGGTAGCCTGGGAATGAATTTGCTTGACGATAAACGAAAATTAGAAGAGGAAATGACAAGTTTGAAAAACCAATATTCAAAGTTATTGGAGGTAACATTAATCGTGAAATTTTTTAGCTAAGCTTTAGTTCTTCAGCGACAACAGCTAAATAATTAGCTACACGCACTCTTCGTGTGCGTTCATTGTACAGGATTCAGAAAAAGAAAAATACGATTTGCAGCAGAAGATATGGGAGGTGAAGAGCGAGAGGGACTCCAGGATCGCTGAACTGGAAGACGAAGTGAACGAGCTACACCATTTGCTGACCGAATACGAGCAAGCAACGGAGGTAGTCAGCAGGGAGAACCAAGATGGCAAACAACTTCTGGAGGAGACGATCAGACAACTCACGTACAGCTTAGAAAAGGTAGCTGAGCTTAAGCTTCTAGCTCAGTATAATTATAGACATGCATGTGCACTGCTATACATATGTGTAGGTAACAGAAGAAAAGAGAAAGCTACATTCACAGTTCTCAGTGTTAACACAGAAATTGTGTGAAGAGGAGAAGAACAAAGAGAAGTTGTCACTGCAGCAACTACTGCAGGATAAGGTATAGTCATGACTGCTTGCACATGCATGCATCATGCATGACTCAATTATGTATATAATTATATAATCTATAGGAAGCTGCATGTTCAGGGGTAGCTACTATATCAGAGCTATGTATGTATAGGAGTGCATGCTATAGTGATCAATTGATCATTAGGACACAAGTGTATATATATATAGAGAGAAATCACATTCTTATGGAGTGGTGCGGTAGTAAAAAACAGGAAGTGCTCAAGCACCTAGCTGAAGCACCTGTATGCTTCCTATATACACCTATGCATTATAATGATAATATACGTAATATATATTATATAATCATGCATATAATAGCTATGTAGTTATAATGCCAGGCAGTATAGCTTGCTATAATATATATGCAGCTGTGAGAGATGGATTGGCATAGTTAGTCCATGCACGCTGGAATGGAGATCCCTTTTCTCTTGAGCTTATATAATTATTATTATTATACATGTGATGCATGCATGCATGCATGCATGCAGCTTTAATAGTGTTAATATTGGATGTCTGGTAAACCATACAAGTTTAATATACACCTTATGGATATGTGCCCCTTCTCTTAACTGGTGTTGAACCTTCAAGAATAGTGTTAGTAGTAATAGGATGTGATATTAAAATAGTTTTAGACCTGGAATTACGTATGATAAAATCATGACAAGCAGTAACATGCATTGCACTACAATTTGTCGGTCAAGGTTTTACATATACAAACACGCATGCAGTTATACAATGGCCTAAAACTTTTAAATCTTGAAAAATGCGTGTGTGAAACACAGCAAGATAGCCTTACCTGAGACTTTTTATGCTTTAAATGCCAGTCAAAAAAAGTTTAAAAGTTTTCCTGCATACCGGCAATATTTATGATCATATACAAAATAAAGGGTGGGGCTATGAAGCTGTAGCCCGCCTGATTTTATTGTGGCTTGATTTTAACATGTAGCTACTATTTATGTATATACCAAATATGGGAAGGAGGAAACTCTTGTGGATTTTGTGCTGTGATAAGCAGCCACAAAACTTTCCCCCCAATCTTGTTCACCATCAATACTTTCAGGGCAATCACATGGACTTTTATAAATCGCCTCTGTCATAATTGGACAACCCCTCAACTAACCAAGCTAAGTAGCAATGAATCCAATGATATAGCTACATGTACAGCTAGAGGTATTTCTGGGCTAGCGGTGAAAAATGGTGGGCCATTCAACTAGCTAACTATATGAGTTTGCCACTGAAGGACTATCATGAATATATGCATATATAGCTATATATGTACATAACTCAGTGCTAGCTACCTCATGTAATGGAAGACCCTAGCCTCTGGCCTCCATGATTAAATGAAAACTACTAGCGTGGTTACAGCTAGTTGTACATCACTACATCATATGCCAGTTGACAACAATGATTGCGTGTTAGATTGCTGTAACTGGCATGCCTCTTTTCATCATAGCTATAGGGGTAGATAGTGGGTAGGGAGGTGGCAGCTAGTAGGTGCATGCATGGGTTACAGCATTACACAAATTTCAACGAAACTGAAACACAGCCAGATAGCCTTACCTGAGGCTTTTTATACTTCAATGCCCCTAAATAAAGCTAGCCAAATTGTTATAGTGTCTAAGACAACTAGCCAATTCGTCTGACAGTTTCTTTCCAGTCAGGTGGCAACATTTAAAGTGCCACCAGAGCCATTTAAAGAACACCCGAGCACTTGTGGATGTATGACAGACCCCAGAATCAAACCACAGGAAAAGCAGACAGAAGAAATTAGTCATAAAAAAGCCATCAATACTGTTAGTTAACATAACTATTGAGCAGTGGTGGAAAACACACGCGTATCTGGTTAGCTATCGTGCGTGTCAATTCCAGTCACATAATTAGCTAGCTAGCAACGTTAACAAGAAACTTTTCAATGTCAAAAGTTTTCCTGCATACTGGCAATATTTATGATAGACAAAATAAAGGGTGGGGCTATGAAGCTGTAGCCCCACCTGATTTTATGGTGGCTCTAGGGTAGCTACATGTATATGCATAGCCATACATGCCTTAGTGTAAATGTATGTACACAATAAATATTATTAGATGGATGAACTGCAAAGTGAAAATTTACAACAGAAGCAGGAGATCAGTGAACTACAGTGTAGATGCGATAATTTAGTACTGGAGCTCAAATCAAGACACGACAATGTGCTTCAATTAGAGCAACAACTACAACAAAAGGAAGAGCTTGTATGTTGCGATGTTGTTGCTGTCGTGTTTTGCATACGTATATAAAACAAATGTAACTAAACATATAAAGCTGCTATAATTATTGTTGAGAATAAAAATACCATATTCGTAGCTATGTAGCTAAGTTGCGTACAACTATGTAGCTGTACCCTGTACATGTAAATACACAACCGCTAGTTAACACTTGTCATAACATTATTTGTATTCTATTTATGTACATATGGCCATGTGTTTATCTAAGATTTCAGTGTGAAGTTAAAATGCATGTGTTCATGCATCATATATGTAATGGTATTGTTTTAGTTAATTGTTGCCCACCAAGAATTGACAGAAATGCAAGAGGTGGTGAAACAATTACAAGTAGAACTAAACCAACAGGTGCATGCGGGTGACTTTAAAAATACGTACTAAAAGTCATTATATATATTATTCCTATGTAGCTATCACAAGCCTTAGATGGCAAGTCTATTTCACTATATGAGGAACTGAACATTCGTAAAGAGTCACTGCAAGCACAGGTAAGGGACAATAATGTATTTTGACTATTACAGCCATTTTAATTTATATCGGCAGGATTGTGACATGGCAAATGATATTGTGGAAATTGGTTCCTACACTTGTAGCAAGTAAATATAAGTGTAGCTGAAATAACTATAATATTAAGTGCTGCTATATATATATGTAGAAATTTTCGAGGGACATAATTTGTGGATTTTGCTGTAAGTTTGCTGAGCGCAAACTTTTTAATCCTCAAAAGCAGAGGCAGCAGCTTAAGAAACAATGTTATATTCAACTTGATGACCTGCAAAAAACAAATTGCAAAAATCCTTTCAGATTTGCCTCAAATTTTTCAGCTATAGCTAGCTAGCTAGCTACCTACAGTGGCTACATGTAGAGCTGTGAAAAATAACCTAACAACCGGCCGTTAACTGATCAGTTATTTTTAAAAATTCAGTTACCAGTTATTTTTTCCATAACCGGGTAACTGGTTTTTAATATTTTCATGCAAAAAATGAATGGCACATGCTTCTATTTGTTGTGTGAACACATTAATATCAGGATATAACTGTACGTAGATAAAGCAACATAGTTAATTTTTTAACAACAGTTTCATGCACTTATATGCGTAAGTATGTACTGTATGCATAAATTATGCATTAAATAAAATGTAATTGCATGTTTTTCAGCAAATTCATACTCCTCCAGTTAACCAGTTAACCAGCAGTTATTTTTGCTCAGTAACCGGTTATGATTTGCTGGCCAGTTTCACAGCTCTAGCTACATGTCAGTATTAAGAGAAACTATAGCTGCAGTAAATGACCAACAGTGGCTACGTATGTACTTAGTATTAATTCATATGCAGGGTAATTTTTATGTAAAGGTATTTTGTGTGTAGATCAGCAACCTCCACTAAGTTATCCGACCACAATTAATATAATCACTTTAGTTGCATATTGCTAACCACACTACTTTCCATTGCCACTTCAGCTATAAAAAGTATATTATGGGAGCTACATATATGCATGAACTATTTATATGTGTGTGTATAGTAGTTAATTGTGTGACTAACTATAATATTATATAGTTTACATATTGCTAGATAATATAGCTATACATTCTTCCAGCTGTGTTGCCCTTATGGAAAAGTTGAAGCATTCTCAAAAGGAAACTGAAAAGCTCAACAAACAGATTTTGGAGCTCATCAAACAAAAAGTGAACCTGGCGCAGCAACTGGAAATGTGGGAAGTATGCTAGCATACATATGATAAAGCATTCGAAGGGGAAAACTTTTGTAGTTAAATTATAAAATAAACATTCACGGGAAAATTGTTGTGGTAGTAGCGTCTTTTAATAATGAATGCCTAATCTGTAGCTGGCTAATTGTTCGACGAAAAACATTCATGTGAGGTTGAGTAAAGAATTGTGAAAATCACAAAAGTTTCCCCTCAAATATTTTGTGGTATATGGTACGTACGATGTATATGTATATATGTGTACGTATCGTATATTAATCATCCAATTGTATGTGCACACAGGGAGATGTAGAGAGTCTGGTTGGTGATCAGGTTGTCAAGCAGCTAAAAGATGAAAAGCAGACCACAAAAAAAGAAGTAGGAGGGATAATGCATTACTTATCGAGAGGAATTAAAAAGGTTGCTGGTGCTAAACCGTAATATAACCAGCCAGCAAACAATATTTTTATCACATATTTTTGCAATTCTTAAATTGATCTGTAATAATTATAATCATAATTATCTACATGCGCACTGTCTAGAAGCACCAAGTGACTGTCATCTCAATAGTCACGATTATCAACTAAATCGAATAATTGTTCAGGCCCATGCTTATCTATAGTGATTATTACATTGTCTTTCGACTGTGCAAAAAAGATATAATAAATAATAAAGCATATGCAAAAAATTTTATAAGCAAATCACCATGAACCTTTAATGTCTTTTAAAACTTCTTTAGAGGCTCATTGTACAAAGAATTGGCAAAGAACATCACTGCCGGTATCATTTCTTCACCATTGGGTATGATCTGTGTAACATACGTACGTATAACAATCAAGCCACCAGTGCATAGTATGGGTTTCTAAAAATATCCTGTGGAATGTTTGCATGGAATTAAGGCTATTCATAACCAATGACTGTAAATGCGTATGCCCACTTTGGTTTAAACAGTACAACTAAATTTAACTAGCTTGTATACACAAAACGTTAATGGTATTAACTCCAAAACTGTATTATTTTACAAATAGCACTAACTTGTAGCTAGCTAGCTAATGTGCAGAATTATAAATAATTGAATGCCGCTAAAATAAAAATTACTGAATGTAAGTCACTAACCCAAGCTGACTATTGATCAAATAAGCTTATTTTTATAATCTTGCAAATAATATTGTGTTAGTACGTATATTCCATGCATTATGATTATGTTATTACCTGATCAGGTGGCAACAAGAAGCCATATTGGCCGGTGTCACGTAGTTCAATAGTGTAACCAGCTGCCCGGTACTCACCATTGTTAACATTAGCGTCCTCTGAGTAAAACCTGCAGAATTTACCAATACAAGTTGGCTTTGTGAAAATCCTCCACGTTCGCATATTTTACATACGTACGTAGCTTAAATAACTGTAAAACCCTCATAGTCACATCATTAATGTAACTGGATCATTTGTCAACTAATAAGCACATCTCTACAACATTACAAGGAACAGTTAAAGAGTTATGAGACTTTAAATTTCTAAAAATGGGTAAAAATTTGCATGCAAACATGGAGGGTTATCGCAGAGCCTGTCACAATATGGTTGTTATCATAATCAACTTATATACTTACCAGTCTGATGCAGTTCCAGTTGTAGGATAGAGACCAATGGATTTGTCTGAGCTATAAAACTTATCATGGACGTTAAAAATCTGGTCACGCATCTCATCACCAATGCCTTTGAGCTGAGCTTCATCCGGTGAATCAGCATTGGTCCATCCTGTGTAGATCATAGAAATGTTTAGCTACAAGTTAGTAGTTGGAGACAGCTCACCATATGGTCGAAGGATCAACTGTGAATATGAGTGCCAATCAATAGCACCGATGATGGCATTGTGGCTCCTGATAAAAAATTTACTAAAATGAGCAATTGTATAATATGTAGGTAGTTACCTGAAGTGATTGGCAGTGTTTTGGGTCTCTGGTTCTGATGCGGCAGAACTTCCATGATACGTTTCACTGCATGGATTGCTGGAGCTACCATCCTGTAATGTGAACAATATACCTTGTGCCACTGCATTGAGGTAGTCACTTACCCCACCCCAATGGTCATTGTAGTTTCTGTTTAAATCTACACCATCACATGGAGACCCCGGACGCCTGTTTTTACGCCACAACCGATCACCATTCCAAGTATACTGTAGAATGAATTCTAACTATGCATATAAACTAATATAAAACTTACTACATAGCCATCTGGATTTACAAAAGGAATGAAGATAAATTCAAGTTCATCTAGCAGTTTAGTAACCTAGAAAATGTATTAAGTTTACAGCTTCAGCCGTGCATCCTTACATCATCATTTGTGCCATAGTTTTCCAATAGATAATTGGCAATGTATCCACAAACTGCGCCACTGATCCACTCTCCTATCAAGCATCGATATATACAATAAATATGACAGATACAAGCCTTCGTCTAATAGTACATGCAGGTAGCACTAATTCTGAGTGTTGGGCATGTATGTGAATGCTCTGTCATTGCAACATTGCTATACAAAAGGGAGCATATAGTAATTATCAGTTAAGAAGGTACATAAATGTGGTATCCCTTATTCATATTTACTACACAGGTACGTGTGGCTATAGACTTGTGGTAGCTACTTCTCAAGTTCTCAACATATTATATATATGACTCACTGGCATGGATTTGACACTGAAAGTAAATCTTGAATGTCTCCACTGCTTTATTGGCAGTGATGTGAACAGCTGGCATATCCCGACCCTCAAACGACTGACCAATGGTGGGTACATAATTAACCAAATCGCTGTACTGAGTGGCCAATTCCTCATACCACTTAATTATATCATCATATGAATGCTATTGGGTAGACGATACAATTATTTTACCATAGATAGTATACCCCACGGAACATGTTGTGCGATTCACATCTAGCTAGACTTAGTAAAAACATATTTAGTACCTGTAAATCGTAAACAGGCTAATGTTTTTTCCTCATATTGTGTATGTCGAATTGTCATCATAAACTTGTAATAGCACTTTGGTTTGGAGATCAGCTTTTATGATTTCCATTCGAATATAGGTTTTTGTGAAAAACTTATAGTACCTGTAACTTTAACACGGCTAAATATTTTCCCTTATTTAGATATGGTATTATATATGAGCTGCACTGACTCTACCTGCTCTGATTAACTTTGAGACCTAAGTCCCGCCCATGCCAAGTCAAGGTGCAGATGGATTTTTAACTTGAAGCTTCTGATCCCATTTCCATAGGGCATGACTACTACGTATCTATGGTTTTACCATGTGCATGGAGTTTCTGACTTACATATTCTTCGAACCACTCTTGTTTCACTGATAGGTTTTCCTCAAATTTCCTGACCAACTGCTCTACACTGTCATGCAATGTGGTGCAGTGCAATCCCAGTTGCTTGAGCCGCATTACGTCATCACGCGTAACCCTGACATCAAGCCTTGACCCGCCATTCGCTGCCGACCAAATATCCATTCCTGGTTGATCCAAAATCGATTGGTAATGCACACGTGATACATTGTTGCTGGAGTATGGCAATAAAACGGTAATCATGTTTGATGTTACGAATAATACCTTACCATCTCACGATTAGTTCGTCATCGTATTTTTCTGTTCTAATGTAGCTTTCAGTAGCACAGGTAACAGCGGCCAACAGGGAAAGACAAAACAGACGCCACATTTTACCGGGTCATGTGATTATGTCTAGTCATGTGATAGCGAATCAAAGCCTCATCCCCCAGACCTCAGTCTTTCCACGTCGTGGCGCTTGAGTACGGCGCGCGAAAAGATTGAGTCAAGAGAATCACCACAAGTGAGTGGTCGTTAAAAACTAGTCTGGCATAGCCTGCATAGACTAGCTACATAAGGTTATTTTTCTGAGTCTTTTATTAACGCACAGAGATTTATATTTCCTAGATGTGCCCATGTGATGCGCCAGAAATAGGTGAATGCTCTATTAGAGTGTTTAAAGTGTGTGTGTGTGTGTGTGTGTGTGTGTGTGTGTGTGTGTGTGTGTGTGTGTGTGTGTGTGTGTGTGTGTGTGTGTGTATTAAGGGTGGGGTGCATGAGACTGTCAGAGCCGCGATGCGCACCCCTCCCAATAAAAGTGTGCAATTTATTTTAAATAACACACTTGCCGGCTTTTACTATGTGAATGATTTTGTGAGACACAAGAGGTACATACCAAGTGAACCAAATCTTAGTAAGGATACACTACAAAATGATTATTTCAGTAGAGCCATCAATGTTGATTTGCCAATTTTATTCCATGGCATATTTTTAGTAAACATAGAAGGACAGGCGAGTGAAGAGCAGAAGAAAGAATGGGTTGGGCCTACAATACTAAAATTTTGCAGACTAACAAAAATGTTTAACATTAATGTAAATTGATATAAA
Organism: Spongia lamella; assembly: GCA_963930835.1. NCBI lineage: Eukaryota > Metazoa > Porifera > Demospongiae > Dictyoceratida > Spongiidae > Spongia > Spongia lamella. The sequence continues at coordinate 3,520,719 of OZ005755.1, forward strand.
GTGTTGCAAAACCAAATACAGTTTATGTCATGACATAGCTATGACATGTCGTGACATAATTCTCCATGACATACGTGACATAAAAAAATTTATCGTGGCATCCCTACTAACTATAGGTAGCTACCGGGTGCTACAAAATGTAACTAAAGGATTACCATATATAATTATATTGTTGATAATAATAGCTATGTAGCTATAGCTAGTCACAAACCCAAAACTGTTCCATATTATCATATCATTAGAAAATGCTTTCGGCCCTGCACCAGTAGCATGTTACACTAGCAATGGTCCAGTACTGTACTGTTTTCTGTTTTGGATGACATAATATAGCTGTAATAATTATAGAATCGTATCATACCCTTACCATGCAGCCACTTTTAATACTCATTAGCTGATATCAAGTTCAGTTTCTTTTCATTAACTGGCTATTTAGGTCTGAGACAATTGCAATCTACTGATTAAAGCAAACTCTTTATCTACATTCCTATCAAACCTATTTACTTTCAATTATTTTAATTTATTGGGCTCTTGTGGACAAATCATGATCAGCTACGTAATTCATAATTAATGACCAGAAATTTAACACAAATATTTGCAATTGGTGGTATAATAATTGTACATAACATATATATGCATACATCTGTATGCATATACGTAGATAAGCTCTATAATATGTGATTGCATAGCTATAACTACTCTATATCATGCACTTTCAAGACTAAATTTTCCAAATGTTATAATAGAGAGTATTTTTATCTTATGCACTTTCCTGTTTGTACGCACTTTTGAGTACATTTACTCTTATATGCATAGGGTGGATATGCAGTTGGCATGACATTCTGCCTTCGACCCTGTCTGGTGTTGTTTGGTGTGATGCTCTGCCTGCCAAGAACTGCTATCGGGCCTAGCGAAGGTGATTTACTTGCCGGTAGCTATAAAATATACTTAATTGGCTATTATACAAAAGCACACTACGTTACACAGTTCTAACATTTTTTATGAATACAATATCCATGTAGTATCAAACGCTTCTACAAAGCCTAATCCAGAGTTCAGATTGATCGATGGAGTATTGTATACTTCTATCTCAAGTACTGGAGTCATATTGGCCTCCAGAATCTGTTGCATCAGACACAGCATTGCTGTCTTGCCATAGCCCTTCCTTCGATGCTCTTCCATCGTGTAAAGATGAATAATATGTCCATAGTTTGATAGCATTGCCCATGATACAGGTTGAGATGAATCACTTTCAAAGAATAAGCCTACTGAGATGCTATTTTCAATAAGATACTTAAAATACTGCGGACGATCTTGAGGTTTAAGGAACTTCCAAAATCTATTTATAAAGTAAGCATGATCGACTTGCAATTTTGCAGTGAATGTTCCTTTGGGGCATGTCCTGCATAACAAAAAACACTACTGTCACACATTGAATCACACTCAAATGGCGTACAATACCAGCTTGGGAGATCTTTAATTTTCCCTGGAAAGCAAAATGATTTGTAGTTGGAAACAACTTGTTGACTAAATCCAGATGGCAATGATGTCGACGTTATCACACTATCAAAATGGCTAAAAGTTACTTGATCAAACCCTACAACAGTAACTAGCTATACATTTATGGAATCATGGGATAATTAAAACGTACCTAACAATATAGAGGTTTCATTAAAATTTGTTGCAAACACTAGCTTCTCTAAATTTTCTTGCGAATTAGAAAGAAACACAATCATGAAGAGTGTCTAAATGAAAATGAACAGTACATATGGCTAATACATACATGCAGCAGTTATTTAAAGGAGAGGATATATAATATATAGCTATATACGTATATGTAATTATAAGACAGCATGCATTGCATATCAATGCACATAGCTAGTATATACGTACCGTATGTATACTTATACAGTCTTAATCGATACATGATATTCGGTATATCGATACAACACCAATACTGTATCACGATTGATATATTGTTGCATATCTCCTACATTAAGACCTGCCATCTACCTCAATGGCAATGGATGCATAAAATACAATACGCAGCTAACTACACCTGACAGTTACGTATAACAAGTAGTGCATAAATGAATGTACTGGATTCGAATGAACCTTCGAATGTTCCAAGCTTCGAATAGTAAATGCAACATTCGAAATATTTTTACTTTACCATATAAGGATATATGTTGACAAAAATTTTAATTGTGTAGTATATATGCACTCTGGAGTGAATCAAAAAGGATCACTTAACAATATTTATAGTTTTGTATTAATTTGTATACAAATTTATTATGTGCATTATCACTAATAAGTGGATATTTGTGACAAAGGTAAGCAAAACTATGTCAAAAGAAACATTCGTTGAAGCTTCGAAGGTTGTGGATAAACCTTCGAAGGTTGTAAATTGACATTCATTTATGCTCTAATAACAAGCTATATTGGGATATGAAGAAATGCTTTTAGGTTGGCTGGTGAAGTATAATTTTACAAGGCATTGATTTTAGATATATAACATCAATGTAGCATACATACATAGCTATGTGACTGTGCTAGTTTCATGTTTTAAATGATCACGCAACCCTCTGAGCATGGGCACTGAGTTTTCAGCTGGAAAAATAAATCCATGGCTTAATATCTGCATATCGTATGTAACTATATATATAGCTACACATTTATAGCTAAATATAATAATAAGCAGCTGTTTTAAAGTATACTTTTGAAAGAGGCAGCTTGATAACAGTGCACTTGAATTCGGGCCAGTCATCCGTCATGATGTCAGCATCAGATTTTGTCTTCATCTTCAGTAGGGCAATATTTGAGAACTACATACGTATATACCACAAGACATTAAATATTGTATCAAATATAGTTACAAGTTTTCTAATAAAATGGTAAAAATTATATAATTAACCTATTTTTATATCAGGAACTGATCAGCTGCAGACATACCATAATGAGTGCATGTTGGAGAGATGAGTGTAAATTTGTCTATAAAAACCTTAGCTAAGATGGTAATTCATGCAGTATAATACCATGTTTGCATGGCCATCATCACCTGCCAGCACAATAATTCTCAATCTCTTTCTGTAATTAGCTATACCTTGATCAGTACATCTTGTTCCAAAATTACCTTTTCTAAGTCTCTTTAAATGGTGTGAAATGATAGTGGCTTACAAATATGATGTACACTTAAAATCATTGCAATTCACGACATGCAGGAAACAATTATGAAATGATATTCCACATTTCTTGCCAGCAATTAAGTTGCGTTATACTATATCTGCATGACATATGTGAACCACAAACCCGAGATTCATCATTGGATTACCATGTATCATACACAGCGAATCGCTGCAACCCATTGTCGTCTTCACTCATGCTCAAGATCTTTCGGAAATCGATAAAATTAAATGCAATCCTCCTTACTAGCACAGCAGCTACAAACACTCTTCTGCATGCTTTACAATTGTAAATGGCGGACAAGCATGTTTGCATAACTTTTTGTGTTGTAAAGTGCCACCCTCAGGTCGCAAACTGTCAAGTGTAGCCAACTCTTTTATAGGTGGAGCCTTCCTGAAAAGAAAAACAGTCTAGTGACTAGCATTATAGTTAAATCTGTAAAATTGCTTCATTGGCTATTATCAAATCGGATGTTTAGCTACTTCTGTTTTAAAATAGATTATTGGCCTTCTAATTATAAGCTGCTTGATCGCCTTCCTTTATCACTTATTTATACAAATTCACATCTTGATCCTTTGATTTCATTTTGATCCTTTGATCTCATTTTAATCCTAGTCACAAATGGTATACTGGTCTTATGAGAGTGACTAACCTTTGTCTGAATGTTGTAAGGTTTTTTGTTGTTAAAAATGTTAATTTCACTACTTGAACCTCCCCAGTAGCTAGCTCGAGGTGTCCAAAACTCCGGCTGTAGAAACCTTGTAGCTACAGGCTCCTAGAAATCTCAAATAAATCAGATTCTCCGTGTGTTTCCCCCAAGGCCGGTTACATGAAGCAACATAATTATACGTATAAAAATTTGAAATTATAGCCGGCTAACTAGCTGAATTTCCTCTAAATAGTGAAGATTTGCATCTCGTACAAGATTTTTGGACCCCTCAAGCTAGCTAGCTGGCTACTCGCCTGTTATATATATCCTATATAGCTTGATTGTGCATTTACCATTACATGCATGGTATCCGAGGGGTCCGCAACTGTGAATTTTCGTCGACGTGATTCGGAATCCTTTGGAATCTTGGCTTGGTTCCAAGATTCCAGAATCAATTCTTGTAATTCTTGTTTACCAAATAAGGGTAAGCATATCACGTGATTCATAATATACGGAGAATTACGAAATTTGTGGAGCAGTTATGATTCCCATCAACGTGATTCGGAATAGTTGCGGACCCCTCGGTGGTATCAGTTCAAAATCTCTATCACAGGAAATTGCCGGAGTCACCAAACCATCAAGTGACGCATCTTAGTCGACTGCGCCAGACCAAGACCCTCGACGATACCGTGAATAACTTGAGTAGCTATCATACCTTGTATGACAGAACGTGAAACTTCGAGACCAAATTTTCTACATATTGGGGTAGCTCCTTTTCAGAAACCTGATGTACATTGATAGCAGTCATGTCCGTCTAGCTTGTAGAGAAAACCCACTCTAGTTGATCGCAGGCGCTTTTAGATTAAACGTGTTTACATTAATTTAATATCTTGCGGCGCCTAACTGTGAATCTCGCAGCAAATGATTTTCTCACCCTCACGTTGCTCATAGACAAAATAATTACATTTTAGTTGTATTATAAGGGTCTGGCTACGCGAAACTAGGAACACACGGTGAACAACGTCGTTACCTTGGTCGTCACGTGGCAGCATGCCTAGGAGCTATTTACCGCTTGCAACCTGCACTTAATAAAATAGACACACAACGCTTAAATATGTTCTGTCGAAAGCAGCGAGGAGGAGTCGAGGGAGGAAAATAATGATCTGGTATAAAACCACACCGCCTTTTCCTTTTATATTCGGGCGGTGCCCGAATATATAAGAGGAAAGGCAGAGTCGTCTGGTTAGCAGAAGTATATCTCGTAGCCGTAATACTGCTGGAACATCATGGATTCCTCAAGTAATTGTAAGCCTAATTTGAAAAGAGGATTCGTAGTGATATTCATAGCATGTATAATCACTGCCGTAGCGTATTACTATGCTGTGTACCTTGCTGTGTACGTTAACTTTTCAAGTAGCCTAATTGAGGACAGCAAGGAGGATGCACTATTTACTAAAATTAACTCAAATTCCAATAGGCCAGCTAATTCTAGCACTGTCAGACCTCTAGGAACAGTCATTGCCACAACTGTGGGTACCATCACTGGTACAGAACCTGTCCATGCTCGTGGATGGGATACTGGTTCATTTTGTGATGATTTGCTTCACAATACTTTCTCACATCTTGTCCCAGTCTGTACTACAGACGATAATAATCAGAGTGCCGTAATTTGTAAGAGGACCCTTAGGTCAACTAGAATGATTGAATGCAGTATGAGAAATGTACTAATACGACCTAAAAAATTATTCGATGCAATAGCATCAGGTCATGTTGTTAACTCTGAATGCGTTGAGTTATTGGAAAATGATTTAGTTAATTGTAAGTCACCAAACATGGATGGAGTACACAGAACTACTGAATCAAATGACCATACAACATGGATGGTTGAAGAATCACTACGACATCCACCCAGTTCTAAGCCATCTGATTGCCAGCGATGGATAAGGGAGCCAACTTTCCTCTTCCTAGGTGTAAATGTCCATGTTTACTTTGAGTTTATAACTTGGTATAATGTCTACAAGAGTATCTTTGATCAGGGAAACATAGGCTCTTACAAGGTGCTTCGTGTTGCTTCAGGGAATTTTCAATATCTTTTTAGTGACTATGAAAAGCTACTTTTCCCAGGCATTGAATTTGTACAAGATATGAAGGAAGAATCAGTTTGTTTTGAAAAATTGATCCTGCCACCACGTGGCTTTTCCAGCTTGCTATTTAGGTGCAAAATGGACCATGGCATTCGTAGTCAGTGCTTTAAGTGTAATGGTAAAGGACGACCTGGAACAGCGATTAGATCTTTCCGTACACAAGCATTGAAAGCATGTTCACTTAATGACTCCATACTCATTGCTGGATATCGAAATCCAAAGAGAATTGCTATTATTTTAAGGAAACAATATAAACGTCACCCTGGTGACAAACCAGAGAACTTTAACCGTGTGCTTTCTAACAGTGATAAACTAATAGCAGAGATCAAAAGCAGATTTAAAGTGGATGTCATTTCCTTTCATGGAGAAGATTTAACAATGTGTGAACAAATCCGTAGTGTTCACGATGCAGATATTTTCATAGGAGTTCATGGTGCAGGACTGGTGCATGCATGGTGGCTTCAAGACAATGCGTTAGTATTTGAAATTGAGCCATCTGACCAATCTAGTAATCCTAGTTTTAGAATGCTTACAACACTAGCTGGAATAAATTACAAAAGTTTTCATATTCCTTATCCGAGTATGGCACAAATTTCACTAGATATCAAGAAATTTCTTGATACCCTTGATACCATCATTCAGCATGGCATTTAAATTTTAGCTACATATAAAATTATTTTTTATTAATGAAACAACGGATTTTAATATATATTCTTTTTAAGGATTATTATTACGTTCTATTTTATTGAGGATCTCATATCTCATCAAGGATTAAGGGACTTGCCACTTGGGTTTTGTTGATGTCATTTGGAAGTTTGGTTTGATTTCAGCAATTCTTGTTCATCGTATTAGCCTTGGGTATGTTGAAGCATAATTCCAGCATAATAGGAAGTATTTGGCAAGGTACATATTTATAAAACTACAGAAAATTAGAAGTCACCACCTTATTTTCTACATTCATGTCAAGTATATCTACTCTAATAAAACAGTCTAAATTTATAGTAATAGGGGTTAGGTATTTATAGAATGCATACCAAAATCGATATGCTCTAATAGAACAGTCTCCATTTGATTTTGTTAAAAGTGTACATATTCTTATGAAACAGTCTAATTTTTATAGCAAATGTACTTTATTCCATAAGCGTAATATTGAACATGCATAATAGGTGAAATTTATGAGCACTGCAGCATAGCATAATGAAAACATAATAGGCTGATCCCTATGCTTGATGTAGATCGTAACACCATTATAGTGTATAGCTTCTGCGACTGCATTTCTGACTATGGCTAGCAGCTGTACGTATATACGTAGCTATATATTATATGCATAATTTGCATGTGCTACAGTGAGCCATGCAATCTTCTCTGCTCCATTATTGCTCTCTACATTAATTTTGTAACCTGTAGCTATCTCATCAAGTCACTACGTATGTAATACGGTCACTTGTTTGAACAAATACCTAGCTGAAGACAACTATACAGTCACTTGAAGCCAAGTGGCTACTTTTTAAGTGCCACCATTCCAGAGCCATTTAAAGACCATGCGCTAGAGCACCTGTGGATATCTGACAGGCACCAGAAACCAGCTAGCCTTATAGGAAAAGCAACTTTTAGGCACCAAAATATGTGGCATGCATGAGCTGCGGATTGATAGCTAGTCGAATAGTGGTGCAAGCGCATCTGGTTATTGTCAAAGCCGGTTTTATCAAATCCAGTCACATGCATAATTATTAGCCATATTGTATATTAAATGAAAAAGCACGTTAAAACATATATGCATATACACACAATTGGTTGATTGTATACATAATAATTATATAAGATGATGCAGCAGTCTATGTACACCACCATAGCGTGGAATATCGTCTACATTTGGGGTATTTGAAGCATACAAAGGACTTAGGTAAGGCTATATCTGGTTGTCGGTGTTTGTTTTGTGGAAATTGCAAGGCTGTAATCCCTCCCCACCCATAACTTCTAGCTACGTAGCTATATACGTAGAAGCATTTGTGATATTGACTGGGACAGTAAAAAATTATCTAATCAATATAGAGCTGTCCAATGAAGAGCCGGTTTGCCTACTGAAAGCCGTGACTGTATGGTATAGCGGTTATGTCAAATCCGGTCACTGGCATAATTTATTCTGTTGCTGGAAGCCAGAGTGACATTTTGGTTGTTTAATTAGTTACTTGGTGTTCTGATGTTGTCTGACCTTATCCCTGATCCACCACTTTCCAAAGGTAATTCTGTGACTCATCATCATAGTAGAATTTATGCCAACATTTATCGCTCATGTGATTTATACAGGTAATGTAAATATCTAGCATGATCAGTTCAAGCACGCTAAACTTACCCTGTCTATAATCTATGGCTAAACCGAGTGATTTCCTCGATCTCCTCAGAATCCTCAGTTCATGCGGCCGTGGCCAGATCATATTTTCGCGCAGTGGCGTTAACTAAGTATATAAGCGCCGAATGCAGTGATAAAATTAATTATGGTGATGCTATAGATTATATACGGTGATACTGAACGCCTTTGTAAGATAAGTATCTGGCCAAGCGAGACTATAGAAGGAAGCAGTAACCTTAACTTTGGCAAAACAGGCGGTTGTACTGCTGGAAGATCATGGACGCAATATTCAAGCGTAGTACGAAAAGAGGACTAGTAATATTCGTCATAGCATGCGTTATCATTGCTACTGTGTATATAGAATTTTCAAGTAACCCCCGTATAATAATTGAGGCGGACAGCAGGAAGGAGGTACCGGTTACTAAAATAAACCCAAGTTCTGATAAGCCAGCTAATTCCAACAAGGTCAGGCCACTAGAAACTGTTGTTACGTCTCCGGAAACTGTTGTTACATCTCCGGAAACTGTTATTACATCTCCGGAAACTATTACACCTCCAGAATCTCCTACTATAGTGTCAAAACTTGCAGATAGCACCACTCTAGAAACTGTTAGCACCCCAAGAACTGCTGCTAGTGATAAATCTTTAGCTACTGTTGTTACAGAACCTCCAGAAATAGTTGCTACCACTCGTACAGAACCTGTCCATGCTCGTGGATGGGACAGTGGTTCATTCTGTGATGATTTGCTTCACAATACCTTCTCGCATCTTGTCCCAGTCTGTACTACAGATCATGATGAGCAGAGTGCAATAATTTGTAAAAGGACCCTTAGATCAACTAGAATGATTGAATGCAGTATGAGAAACGTACTAATACGACCTAAAAAATTATTCAATGCAATGGCATCAGGTCATGTTGTTAACTCTGAATGCGTTGAGTTATTGGAAAATGACTTAGTTAGTTGTAAGTCACCAAACATGGATGGAGTACGCAGAACTACTGAATCAAATGACCATACAACACGGATGGTTGAAGAATCACTACGACATCCACCCAGTTCTAAACCATCTGATTGTCAGCGATGGATAAGGGAGCCAACTTTCCTCTTCCTAGGTGTAAATGTCCATGTTTACTTTGAGGTTATAACTTGGTATAATGTCTACAAGAGTATCTTTGATCAGGGAAACATAGGCTCTTACAAGGTACTTCGTGTTGCTTCAGGGAATTTCCAATACCTTTTTGCTGACTATGAAAAGCTACTTTTTCCAGGCATTGAATTTGTACAAGATATGAAGGAAGAATCAGTTTGTTTTGAAAATTTGATCCTGCCACCACGTGGCTTTTCCAGCTTGCTATTTCGGTGCAAAATGGAGGGTAACATTCGTAGTCAGTGCTTTAAGTGTAATGGTAAAGAACGACCTGGAACAGCGATTAGATCTTTCCGTACGCAAGCATTGAAAGCATGTTCACTTGATGACTCCATACCCATTGCTGGATATCGAAATCCAAAGAGAATTGCTATTATTTTAAGGAAGCAATATAAACGTCACCCTAATGATAAACCAGAGAATTTCAACCGTGTGCTTTCTAACAGTGATCAACTAATAGCAGAGATCAAGAGTAGATTTAATGTGGATGTAGTATCCTTTCATGGAGAAGATTTAACAATGTGTGAACAAATCCGTAGTGTACACAATGCAGATATTTTCATAGGAGTTCATGGTGCAGGACTGGTGCATGCATGGTGGCTTCAAGACAATGCATTATTATTTGAAATTGAGCCATCTGACCAATCAGGTAATCCCACTTTCAGAATGCTTACAACACTAGCTGGAATAAATTACAAAGGTTTTCGTATTTCACAACCAAGTAGTAGACAAATTTCAGTAGATGTTAAGAAGTTTGTCGATACTCTTGATTCGGTGATTCAGCATGGCGTTTAATTTAAATAATTGTTTTTTACAATAGTTGATTAATGAAAACTGGTCATGATGGATTTTTGAAATTGCTAATCTAGTTACTATTTTATTTTTGCTTCTTGTTATATTAGTAGGGCTAACCCTAAATGCATGGTGCATGACTATTATAATGATATGTTAAATATTTATAATTCTGTAGACACCACACCGGGTCTGCGAAGATCAACCATGTAGTCGTGCAAAAATCATCCTTTTTGTAACTTCTGCTCTATTTATACTAGTTTGTGCCAAAAAATGGAGAATCTTATAAAGCTTACAGAATGAAAATACTCCTTTTAGAACTAAAGATATTCATGATTATCTAACTAGGTGTGATTTGCACTCACATGGTTGATTTTTGCAGGCCCGGTCACAAATTGTATTTAAACAACCAAAAATTCTCATGATACTTTTAGATCTTTTTTGATTGCATAAAAGATCCCAAAATAATAAACATAGCTACGTAGGCTAGCTATAGCTACATGCAGTAATGAAGATTAGTGCATACACTATAGGTGATCCACAGACATAATTATAGCTACACTTATTATAGACAATGAAAATTGAAGTAGTCTCGACCCAGATAATTAATCCCTTGTAACCCACAAAAAAATTAATATCAGAAATTGAGCTAGTTTCTGCAGGGACATAGGAAGATGAAAAGTTGTTGGGGGGCCATACATAATAATTGTATTTAGGGACCGGCCTACGTATATTATGCCTTCATACTACTCTAACTATATACTGCAGTGCTCCTATTATGCTCACTATCTTATCCTCATGTGTATAAGAGTTGTGCTAAGGATCTTTCTTTATAAAAGTTATAGACTGTTTTATTAGAGTGTACTCACCTGTCCACACATCAGGTATGGTTATTTTTGTCAAAAGACATGGCATGGGTAGCACAAAAGGCAAGCCTGTACGAGGTGCTCCCCAAGAATACATATACATGCACATACACACAACACTGAAACAAAATACACAACAAGAAACAAAAATAATTACAATAAATCAAGCATGAATTACAAGAAAAGTAATTAAAAGATATGAATGGAGAGCCCAACGGAATTGACTGACAGTAGATAATGTCACAATATGTGGTAAGGTGACAGGTGCCTGATTGTATTGGATTGCCAGACAGACTTGTAAGACTAAATAATTTATTTACCGCTGCCTGCACGCTGCAAAGTAGGGGGCCCTGGCCCCCTGTTCCTACGCCTCTGGGTTGAATTGGATATACATACAGATTCAGCTTGCTACTCAGTGTTAAAAGGAAGCCTAAAAACAATGTTTGTGCAAAAGTTTAAAGTCGTATATGTATTATACATAAGTAAAAAATCATACAATTTGATGTCTTGCACTATTATATGCATGGATGCATGTAGCTACATAAAAATTATTTAGGTTGATTTTAAAGGTCCTCCTACACCAGTTACATGATCATGATGATCAATCAAAGTGCCAGTCAATGGATCAGGTGAACATTAATTCTTAGAAGCAGTCATTGTTATCCTGAATAGATTATGAGCAATTTGATACGTAGTTACACCACTTAATTAACACTAAGCTCATGATTAGCCCACAAAACGCCATGCATTCACCTATTTATATAACATGCATTAAACATTGCAGTAGCTACCCAGCAATAGTTACATTTCAAAGCTGATTGCATTAATAGATTGTTTTACTAAAAAGGAACATGCATGACTACTCTTGATGAGTAACTGAATGAACTTATTATAAAAATATATTTTGATGTTTTAAATGCCATTCTGAATGGTGGCATCAAGTCTGTTAACAAGTTTCTTAACATCTACTGAAAAGTGTGCCATACTCGGATGAGAAATACGGAAACCTTTGTAATTTATTCCAGCTAGTGTTGTAAGCATTCTAAAAGTAGGATTGCGTGCTTGGTCAGATGGCTCAATTTCAAATAGCAAAGCATTATCTTGAAGCCACCATGCATGCACCAGTCCTGCACCATGAACTCCTATGAAAATATCTGCATCATGTACAATACGGATTTGTTCACACACTGATAAATCTTCTCCATGTAAGGAAATAACATCCACTTTAAATCTACTCTTGATTTCTGCTATTAGTTGGTCACTGTTAGAAAGTACACGCTTAAAATCCTCTGGTTTGTCATTAGGGTGACGTTTATATTGTTTCCTTAAAATAATAACAATTCTCTTTGGATTTCGATATCCAGCAATGGGTATGGAGTCATTAAGTGAACATGCTTTCAATGCTTGCGTACGGAAAGATCTAATCGCTGTTCCAGGTCGTCCCTTACCATTACACCTAAAGCACTGACTACGAATGTTATACTCCATTTTACATCTAAATATCATGCTGGAAAAACCACGTGGTGGCAGGATCAATTTTTCAAAACAAACTGATTCTTCCTTAATATCTTGTACAAATTCAATGCCTGGAAAAAATAGCTTTTCATAGTCACCAAATAAATACTGGAAATTCTCTGAAGCAACACGAAGCACCTTGTAAGAGCCTATGTTTCCCTGATCAAAGATACTCTTGTAGACATTATACCAAGTTATAAACTCAAAGTAAACATGGACATTTACACCTAGGAAGAGGAAAGTTGGCTCCCTTATCCATCGCTGGCAATCAGATGGCTTAGAATTGGGTGGATGTCGCAGTGATTCCTCAACCATCTGTCTTGTGTGGTCATTTGATTCGGTAGTTCTGTGTACTCCATCCATGTTTGGTGACTTACAATTAACCAAGTCATTTTCCAATAACTCAATGCCTTCAGAGTTAGCAAAATGACCTGATGCTATTGCATCGAATAATTTTTTAGGTCGTATTAGTACATTTCTCATACTGCATTCAATCATTCTAGTTGACCTAAGGGTCCTCTTACAAATTATGGCACTCTGATTATTATTGTCTGTAGTGCAGACTGGGACAAGATGTGAGAAGGTATTGTGAAGCAAATCATCACAAAATGAACCACTGTCCCATCCACGAGCATGGACAGATTCTGTACGAGTGGTAGCAACTATTTTTGGCGGTTCCGTAACAACAGTAGCTGAAGATTTATCAGTAGCGGCAGCAGTTCTTGAAGTAGAAGCAGCAAGTTTTGATATTATATTTGGACCTTCCGGGGATGTAATAACAGGTTTTGGAGGTTTTGGAGGTCTAACGGTATTGAAATTAGCTGGCCTATCAGCGCTCAGTAGTGGCGAGCTAACAATTGGTGCTTCCTCCAAGCTGTCCGTCTCATTTATCACTTTGAGGCTACTTAAAAATTCAAGGTACACGTAACACACTATAGCAATCACAGTGCATCCTGTAAAGACTGCTACAAATCTTCCTTTCATAATATAAAGTCGATTCCAACAGTGCAATGGCTTCTAGTTTGTCGGAAAAAATATGGTATTACTATGTTGAGCTGGACTGCTTATCACTGTTGAACACCCGGCTACGAGAGACACCACGCGCCAAATATGGTCTATAATCTACATAGAAGGCTCAGACTCTGGCAAGGTGCTAATTAAGTCATGCACACACATCGCTTACTGGCTATAAATACCTGCGCTAAAAGTAGTACTTATTTCTACGTGTACCAGATACACTCTTCCACGTGTGGTATAGCACGCACGTGCAGACACGTGAGCAAAGAAACGATTACGGTCAGATCTGCAGCTGGTTTGTGAGATACTAGTTTATGAGATACTGGAACAGGGTAACTGAACTGATGATGGCTACACACGAAGTAACTGATGAAGAAATACCACTATTTATTGAATTTTTAACCAAACATTTTTACCCTCTATCAGTTTTGGTAAGCTCATATTAGCTATACACTGCTAGCTCTTTCAAGAACCAGTATATTAGTTAGGTGTGTGTGCGTGTGCGTGTGCGTGTGCGTGTGCGTGTGCGTGTGCGTGTGCGTGTGCGTGTGCGTGTGCGTGTGCGTGTGCGTGCTATAGCCAGTGGTGGGATCAACGATAAAACACGATCACAGCGAATCTTTGATCGCTTACTACACTAGATGGTTGGTGGCATATTCCGCTCCATTTTGTTACCTCCGTTTACTATTACATCACGTGACATAATATTTTTTGTACAGCGTTTTTAAGAGTTTTCTCAAAGCAAATTCTCTGTAATTTATGTCACAAACAATATGCAATGTATATAGCCTCGTAAACTAGATCACTTTCTTCTGGGCGGGCGCTTATCGATTGCAGATAATAAGCGCCCATCGGAGAGGAGTCAAATGCCTACCCCACTTCTCTGTACACCCTCCAGTGCTAACTGGTAAAGTTTACTGGTAATGTACAGCCTACCTCTGCATGAGACGCAAGAAGCTTAAGACGAGCAATATTAAAGCTGCCAAACAAGCATGCCGGAGTCAAGGGCTTCTTCTTACATCTCAGAAGTTGTTTGTTACCAATAAACAATCGTACTATATGGACAAAATGTCGATTCTTAGAACAAAGGTCTTGTAATCGATAAGCGCCTGCACGAAAATCCTTATGTATTTCATATTTCAATTACAAAAGTGAAATACATGAAATGGAACGGAATTGGTCCCTTAACCATCTAGTGTAGCAAGCGATCAGAGACGGACTGTGATCGTATTTTATCGTTGATCCCAGTGGTGTGTCTGTTCTATAGTTTTCCAATGCTGCCAAACTCAAGATTAAAAACAAAGTGGATGTTAGTATTATGGTGGATGGATGGCCAATGATCAACTGTACCCTTATGAGACTGCCGCACTGTGAAGTGGTTAGTGAACTCAAACATTACTAGACAGCATCGTGGGGCATGCATGCAATACTTGGTGCATCACTTGAGTTAAGCATGGCAGCCATGTGTCAGGTTTACACTGTAGGCAACTACGAATTTATTTACCAAATTGTTTTGACCCAAAACATGCATAATGGCTGAAAAGTATTGTGTCTGTCTATTGCTTTTATTATAAAAAAAATGAAGGCATGATCATTGGGGCAAACCTGAGCAAGCCCCACACTATATATGTGATAAATCTGTTACGGTGAACCATGCGGGACAAACAATGGAAAAAATAATGTTAATTTTAAAAATACCATAGCAGTATGTTAGGCATAAACAATGGAAAACAACAATGTTCTACATACCGTATAAGCAGAAAATATGATGGGGAAAATATTTGGCGATTTAGGTAATGAATCACTTTGGCGAATTAAATTTGACGTTTTGAAGAGTAGCAACAATTTTCAAAAGCGTTACTTAATTAATTTTAGCAGCGCTTCATAGATTATTAACATGGCGCGTGAATATAGCAAGACAGTTTTGTTTATGGCGCGAGTTATTACAGCTGGATTTGAAGCTATCACAAGTAACAAGAGCATACGGAATGGATCAGTGGAGTCTGGGAGAAGTACTAAACTGTACGGTGTAGTGTCGTGAGCCTTTCCTGTGGACTAGCGCGTGGCCCACAAGAGGCTGCCTTGCAAGACTAGGCCTCCGAGATGAGCAATATGGCAAACGTGGCATGGTTATGTGTTTGTTAGCTACGTATATTGTTAAAAGCGCAGCTGTAATTTATATTGAATAATCATGAGCTAAAATCCAGATATAAAACATATTGGTGAATTAAATTTGGCGGTTCCCTCAAAAAATCGTCAACCACCAAATTTAATTCCCTGTCATATTTTCTGCTTATACGGTATACCGGCGTAGGTTATGTAGCAATGTGTTGGGCTCACCAAATGTTTCGCACCATTAACCATGCCACGGAGAATTTACAGCATAGATTACTGATTATCCAATATGATTTGTAGGGTCAATGCCATGCGATAGATACGTAAGTTAATTTCTGTTGATGGAGGGAGCTAGAGAAGAAATTAAAGGCTTAGGTGACTGAGGGAACAGTACCATTTTCATGGGTGAAACAGTGCCAATAAACACACCATGCACAATAATTATTGCATGCAGGTGAAGAAGGAACTATCTGTGAAACACGCATTCCTTCGGCTTCCTGGGTCATCTCTGCCCATGGAATATAATTTATGATAAGCGTCTTCAGTAGCTATGTAAATTATAAACATATTCTGCTATATTTCATTACAATGCAGGATGGTAGCATTGCTTTTTTACTTGCAAAATCCCAAGAAAAGTTGGAGAAGTTTTTAGTGGAATTGAATTACAGTGGAGATGCTCTCACTGTGAGTTAGCTGCTATTAGCTATAGCTAGCTGCCATGGCTCATGGCATTTCATATGCTGCACTTGTATTCAAGAGGGGAGGCATTTGCCTCATGTAGGTAAATTCTTGCCCCTAGGTTTTGGAATACAAAATTGCAATTCTATATTATATATAACTATCATATACGACAAAACATTTGAGGGGGAAAACTTTGCAGTTTTTACGAATGTTTTATACCAAATAGTTTACTAGATTAGGCGCTCATTACTAAAAGAAGCTGCTACCATGAAAGTTTTCCTGTGAATTTTGTTTTTATTATAACTATGAAAATTTCCCCCCTCAAATGTTTCATCATATACAGTATGTTACAAGATGGACTATAATAGTATCAAGATAAGCTCCCCCACATTTTGAAAAGCTTCATTTTGCCTCCTCCCCTAGCTGCATCTTCTGGATTCAGCCCTGCAAGGTTATCATATTTTTTATCGAAGGTATTAGATGATGAAACAGGTGGACACTTGAGATGTGTGGTGAAATCCTGGCCGTTTGGTCTAGAAGAAAATACTTTATCAGTCTTGAAAGCCTACCACTACCCTGGCAAAATGGAGGATCTTTTACAATGGTACAGATAAGCTGTTACGATTTTGCGTATACATGCATGTAATTATAACACTGCAAGTTTATGTAAATAATCCATTTCTTTGCAGTGCAGCTACATATGTGACCGGATTTGCAAAAAAGGGTCTTATACACGCATCCGATTTTGCAACTTTGAAGAGGCATAACTTCATTTGTGAGTTAGCCATTAAGCTGAAATTTTCTCTCGTATAACCACAATGATAGGAAAGGCCAGGTATCAAATTTCAAAGTTGTAGGTCAAACATGAGCTGAGTTACACATCCTTAGTCGCAAAATTGGATGCGTGTATAAGACCCCTTTTTGCAAATCCGGTCACATATAGCTACTTTTAAAATGTGGTTGTTTTGTTTGAAGGTCTTGTCATGAAGGAACATACGTTGCTAAGTTACAGCCAGAGCATGCAGGCTTTATCAATGATTTTTGGATATATGGTGAACCAGAGGCACGCACGGAGATGTTAAAGTATGTCATCAAGAAATGCTGTTCAGTGGGAGTGTTTCTCAGGTCCGATCCAACTCATCCAGTATCATGGTCACTGTTATCTAACTATGGGCACATAATGCATGTCTATACACTGGAGGAGCACCGAGGGAAAGGCTATGGTAGAATAGTTGTACTAAGTCTTATGCAACAGATACTCGAGTCCGGCTTAACACCAGCACTAGAAATAGCGGTGGGAAATATTCCGTCAACAA
The DNA here is from genome assembly GCA_963930835.1 of Spongia lamella. Lineage (NCBI taxonomy): Eukaryota > Metazoa > Porifera > Demospongiae > Dictyoceratida > Spongiidae > Spongia > Spongia lamella. Next base: position 3,538,493 of record OZ005755.1, read on the forward strand.
AACTCTTCACAGGATTAGGTTTTGTTGAGTCATACAATAGTAAATGGAAACAATTTTTACCATTAGAAAAATAAGAATTTAGCTGTATATAGTAGTTGCATTGTAAATAATGAATTCAGGTAGAGACATATGATAGAACCTTAAATCTCACAAGTAATTTTCTAACTGTTTCTTGTAATGTTATAAGAGCTTTTAAATTCAAATTTTGTGCCAAAAATCACAGGGGTGATTATAAATAATATAAACTTCTCTGGACATTTGTCTGACCATACATCAAAATGGTCGGCTACTGAACTAATTGAAGAGACATTGAAATATCAGTTACAAATGCCTAAATTTCTTAGATCAGTTAGTTGACTGAACGTTCCTTGTATTGATCGGCCACTGATCTCTGTTTGTGTGCGGATTTTAGCTGTCATAATCATCCCTGAAATCATGTGCCATTAGGGAAGGTTTTTGTAAATCCGGTCACACATTAGTTGTCAAATGATCCAGCCACATTTAATTGAAGTCGGTGCAACCATCAGGAGTTTACGGCTATCTGTATGAAGCTACGTACATATGTGAAATGTACAAACATGGAGGGTTTTTTGTACATTTAATAATTATGCATACCATCCTTGTAGCATGTGTGTTAGCTAAATGTATGCAATTGCTATTTATGCACCTGCGCAGAGCTTGAAATAAGGACTGAAAAGTGCTTGGACACACATCAGCACAATATAAAATTTGCTCTGACAAAATGATCTGACATTGGTAGAAACTTGTGCTGTAGCATTAAATTTTGGTTCGGACACATGTCAGATCAAAGTGGGATTTGTACAGGTCAATACCAAAAGTGGTCGGATGTCTGACTATTATTTCATGCTCTGCCTTGTAGCTAGCTACTAACATTTTCTGTGCATGGATTTGGTTGGGTCAATTAAGTTACCGAGGAGATACTCAATCTCCATAGCCTGACATTTATAGCGCTTTGATGAGAAGGCCACCATGAAACTGCAAGTGCAGATTTTCTCTTGCCAGAAATAATGCAAACACATGTGAGATGTAGTTCAGTGCTCCACACAGTCTCAGGTAGTCAGGTAAATCAATCATGTGATCTTTCTAAGGGTCTGGGGTGTACGCAAAACTACTTCATATAAATTTACGGCGGTTACATTATAATAATATAATTACAAAATAATATTAAGTATATTAAGGAAATGATGAAACATCACGATAAACGGTTACCATTGATTTTATACCCTACAAGAAGAAAAGAAGCTTGATAGTGATAATGGCCTATACACAATATCAGATGTTGCTTACCTTTTCACTATCTGTACTACGTCTTCATCCTGTAGCACATGATCCTTGCCTACGCTTTGTGGATTGTGTTTTACCGATGAGCCCCATACTAATGCACTAGGGGGAGGGGGTAATGGTAACACTAGTCTTGTGTGGCCAGACCGATATTTTTACAAGGTGTTATCGCTTGCAGTATAAGCGCCTTTAAAAGTGGGGCCCATATACTGCAAGCAATAACACCCGCGCTAAAAAAGAGGTCTGGCCAGGCGAGACTATAGTAACACAAGGGTGCCCATACTAATGCACTAGCTGGGATGAGGTAATTTAAAGTAATGCAACAGCGAATATGCACACTACCTCTTAACCAGAGTAATTTTAGCAATGCACTAATATTGAATAATAAATTTAGCAACGACGCATTGATACTCTCCAACCCAATCATTGGTGACTGCTTTATTAGAGAGTATCGATCAAATGTAGATTTAAATCATTATAATACTACACCATCTGGTGACATTAGTCCACTTCCTTGAATCCAAAAGCCAATATTTTGGCTAGCCAATCAGAAGCAAAGAGTCACACAGCATATTGTAAGGTATAGGAGGTTTGTAGCTGCCATATTATTTGTACTGGGATCAGCTTTACCAACATGACACATCAATAATTACGATATTCTTATATTTTAAGTGGATTGTGTAACTGTCCAACTAGATCTTGACTACCAAAAATCGACTAATGTCACCACCAGATGGTGTTTTTACTATTAGTGCAGGCCTGTATGGGGATGACACTATGCACAGCCATAACAGTCACCTAGTGGGCTTTATTTGGAGATATTTATATTTAAGAGATCAACATAGCATAAACAATGTACAATGCTAACTAGGTACTCACTGTTTAAATTCTTTAAGGATGCTTTTATGAATATTATTACAGAAATCCTCAACAGTGTTTTTTCCATTGGCCAGCACCACAGGAGCGGTGTAGTCCGGTAGTTGACTTTTTGGCTTTGTATAACTGCAGCAGTCAACATACAACAATTCTAAATAATGCCCACTAAGATGATACCCATGAACTATGAGAATTAAATTCAGAAATATGGAACTGAATTTAATTTATTAAGTGCCGTATTGCCTTTACCAAACCAACGTGGAAATGTTTGAAGGATTTGTATTTTGCAGAAGGCAAGTCTAAAAGGATTTTCGTAGTTTACTTTTGCTGATCATCAAGTCAAATACATTGTTTCTTTTCAAGGATAAAGGATTGTACTTAAACGGCTTCTACATAGGAAATGTATGGGAAAAATAAAAGCTCCATAACTTCCAAGCACTGGCTCCAGCTGAAGCGCTTCTTTTTTAATCGGCTCCGGCATTTGACGGGCTTCACAATGATCTAAATTTTTTATTCTAGCTCGTTTCTACCGGAAGTTATTAAAGAAATAGTGACCGTACAGTGAACGCGAACCAACTATAGCCAACTATGTTTTATGTCCATCAGCAAACTGTATTGTCTCAGGAGTCAGCACCTAGTATGGGAGATTGTACATTAGCGATAATGAATACCCACCTAAATCCTAAATGTGCGTCTGAGTCCGAGATCAAGAGTTAGTGATCGCTCGCCATAGGTGGCTATGGAGGACCCATTAACTGCCAGCAAGTTACACCCTTCCAGGAGATGTTTACGGTCACTGCATGAGGGTGGTAGAACACTCACATCCGCTCCCGTGTCTACCAGAAATCGGTAGCCAGAGGATTTGTCCATAATGTAGAAAAGGCAACTAGGAAGTAGGCCAGTGATGCCCGTTGCCACTAGTGGTTGGCCTGGGAGTTTTCCGGTGACTTTGCACAGGGTGGCTTGCACTTTTTCGCACTGTCACCAAACTTAGTGTGATACCAGCAAATTACTTGCAGTTGTCTCGGAGGGGCTGGGCTTGGTGAGCATCCATGAGACCTCCGTCTGGGTTGTTTAAGGGTTTGATCAGCAGCTTTAATTCTGCGACCTCCTGTCTGAGGTTTTCAAAGTCGGTAGACATGTGGACACTAGATGCCGATGGCATCGCTACTTCCATTATTTTGTTGGCAAGCTGAGCTAGCTCTTCGTGGCTTCCGGCATCGGATGTGGAGGCGAGTACCATGTGGACATTTGATGGTAGCCGTTGGAGGAATAACTCTCTCATGAATGCTCTGTCGGTGTTCTTGACATTATCCCCCAGGAGCTGTTGCATATGACGAAGCAATTGAGACAGGTTTCTGTCTCCCAATTCTTCGGTGTTAAAAAGTTGCTGCAACCTTCACTGTTTTGATGTGGCAGTTCGTTTGATGAGCTGTTCCTTCAGAGTATCGTACGGGTGGTCTGGTTCAGAATTAAATCTAGGACCTCAGTAGCGAACTCGGGTGCCAGCGAAGCGACAATGTGGTCGAACTTTGTCTTCTGGACGGTAATCCTTCACATAGTAAATTGGGCCTCTACTTGGGCGAACCAAATTTGAGGGTCAGCAGGCCAGAAGTGGGGAGGTTTGAGGTGTACTGCTGCTACTCTCTCAACACCAGGTTGATCTCCCTACTGCGGTTCGTCCATTGTCAGGGTCACCACTTGTCGTGTATGGCTAACGACTAATTATGATTCAACAATACTACAGTACAATCATACATTGTCTAAGTACAATGGCTGTTGTGTTACAATTACGTAATGCTTATTATAATTATGCAGTTATGTGAGTTCACGTGATTGCTACAATACCATGCAGTAGTCTCGCATGGCCAGACCCTCTTCACCCAGGTGCTTATCGATTAGAGATTATAAGCGCCGGGCTACTAGGGTCTGGTACGGTTCACAGCATAAAAAATCTTGACACTTAATAAGTGACGATTGCATGCCTAGTAACTCAAGCTAATAACAAGTCGTATACACCTATAATTAAGACTTTGGAGCTAAAAGAAATGGATTTTCGCACGGCGCTAAAGAAAGCAGTTGAGTGCATGGACCTTGAAGAGTTGAAACAGAAGTAAATCGAGTCTACAGAGAGTTTTGTTTCTGGCTCCTTTAGCTTCTTCAAACATTCTGGAAAGCAGCTTCTGATGCTACATATGTTGCAACAAAGCCTTATTTAACACTGCTGCTTCTGTTTCACAAGCATTGCCGTTTAGCAACTCTACCTATACACAGAAAATGATACATCCCCAATAAACAAGCACAATATGAGAATGAAACTAATTGCATGTATCCGACATACTCGTGTAAGTAGTGGTGGTTGATTCACTGCAAAATCTACACACACTTGTATGTAGTTCTTCATTCTGCATCTTGGATCGCTCGCACATGTCAAATAAAATACTTTAAAAAGTGCTAAAGATCACGTGGCCTAATTAACACTCACCAAAAACTGGTGACCGTGTAATTTTTTTATGCTGTGAACTGTACCAGACCCTAGCAGAGCCTGAAATAACAGTCAGACATTGGACATATTCTGACCAAAAGTATCGAATGTCCGGACACTTTGAAATTTGGTCGGACATGTTGTCCGGTTTTTTGTTGATTTTAAAGTATTTCCCATGAACAAATTTCTAAATGTCTGATCAAAATCAGTTTACTTCTGACACTATGTCTTGGCATTTTTCCAGCTAATTTCGGGCTCTGCCCTAGTAGCCCAGCGCTTATAATCTCTAATTGATAAGCGCCTGGGAGGAGAGGGTCTGGCCACACGAGACTAATGCACCTATCAATGCTAAGCCCCACCCCACCCAGTATGGGGATGGGTGGGGCATTACCAAGGGATTTGATGCAAAATTTCGTCCCGAGGGTGGGGCATTTGACTTGAACTAAGTTCCATGTATTTTCATAGGCAATATACAAAGTCAAATCCCCTATCTTCCTCACCTCAGCATGTGGGGATAACTGGCTCCCATTAGGAAGATTGATTATTGGTTAGGTCAAATCCCCACCCTCCCCGTACTGGGGGGAGGGGGGGTATGGCTTAAGGTCCATGAATTAATTTTATGGGTGCTAACTTTCATTGTCTTGAAAAGTAGCCTTCTTGTGCTTTGTATCAAGTGGTCTTGTCGTCGCCTTCAAAGTACCGTGTAAAGAGTCTACAGACGCCGTTTTTAGGCCATCCAACCAGGCAAAGTGACGGCAATGGCTTCCGTTTCTACCAAAAATTTGCCGCCAAATGCAGCGATAACGGCCAGAGTAAGTGCCATTTTGAGGGTTTTGCCTTACTTAGAGATATATATACTTTCGAGGGCCTATCGAAGAGATTTTAGGCATACAACGCCAACAAGAGATTTTTTGTGTCTAAAGTGCAAAAAGAAGAGCTAAGAACTCTTCGATAGGCCCTCTAAAATATGTCTCTGATTAAGATGAAACCCTAAAAATGGTACTTATCTTGCTCATTATCGCAGCATTTGGCGGCAAGTTTTTGTATGTAAAAACGGAAGCCTTGCCGTCGCTTAGCCTTGTTGGAGCATAGGAGCCTTGATTAATGGCCTATCAACAGAGTCTGTAGACTTTTTATACAGTAGTTTGAAGGTGGTGACCAAACCCAGTAACTGGATACAAAACACCAGAAGGCTACTTTTCAAGATAAGGGAAATTAGCGCCAATAAAATTAATTAATGGGTATCCTGTAGAGAAAAAGATGGAGGGCAACACCTCTGAAGGTGGTTACAATTATGATTTTGTGGAATCACCCTTAGATAGATTAATTTGCAAGATTTGTCAGTCTCCATGTCGCGAGGCGCAACTCACTGAATGCTGCGGTCACGTGTTCTGCAAGTGTTGTATTAAGAAATTGAGATCTACTACTACTGTCAGTCAAGCGTGTCCTACGTGTCGTGTGGAACCTTTTAATGCATTTGCTCATCGTGAAGCGGACCGTGAAATTATGGCGTTGAAGGTTCGATGTCCGAACAAGGAAGATGGGTATGGCTGGACCGGTGAATTAACCAACATTGTTGCACATGAGCCGCCTCAGAAGTGTGAAAGGTGTGATAAATGCAATAACATCATTACAGTGATATGGCCAGGCATCTTCCAACCAACTGTCCATGTCACTGCCCACATTGTGACACCACAGCAGATAGGGAGGTGATTTGCAGTGAACACAAGGAGAAGTGTCGCAGGTTTCCTCAGGCATGTCCAAACAACTGCGGACAGGATATCCCTCGGGAAGAAGTGGATGACCATAAGAAGGTGTGTCCTCTTGAGATGATCCAGTGTGAGTATCAGTGTGGGGCCAGGATTGCTCGTAAAGAAGTGGAAAAACACAACCTGGAGATGATGACCAAGCATATTCAATTGGCACACAATGTTCTTAGTGAAATGAAAATTGTACAATCAGTTAAGAATGAAGCTAAACAGTCTGTCTATAGCATAGCAACATCCCTCATTGGGCCACACTTTACTACAGTACTAGTAGTACTGTGTGTTGTTATTGCTGCACTACTCTTACAACCATACTACACTACTACTGACCATGATCTAATCATTAAAGAGGTGCAGAATAGCATCGGTAGTATGAAAGCCCAAAATCATGAGGAGTTAACAAAAGCTAGCTCACTGGTTATACAGTTACAAAATGATGTCAAGGATTTAAAGTTCAAAGAAACAGAATGTTTAGAAAAGTTGACACAATCTGAGCTACTTGTTAAACAGTTACAAGATGATAAAAAGTATTTAAAGTTCAAAGAAACAGAATGTTTAGAAAAGTTGACACAATCTGAGTTACTTGTTAAACAGTTACAAAATGATGTCAAGGATTTAAAGTTCAAAGAAGCAGAACGTTTAGAAAAGTTAACACAATCTGAGCTACTTGTTAATCAGTTACAAAATGATAACAAGGATTTAAAGGCCAAGCATTCAGTGGAGTTGACTAAATCAGATAATTGTAAAATGGATAAATTAACTCAAACTGAATCTAAACTAAGTCAGTTGTTATCATTATCAGAGTCAGTGTACATCTCCTATAATAGTAACCATGGTGACAAATCATTGTGGCCATTAATACTTTCATGTCAAATGAAATATCTGATCAAGTAGCACCAGCTGTTATCCTGAAGATGTCAAATTTTGCTAAGAGACAGAAGAACAAAGAAATCTGGCATAGTAATTCCTTTTTTGCTTTTCAGGAAGGATATGAAATGCGTTTAGAAGTTTATGCTGCTGGTGGTACAGTTGAAGGTACCCATGTATCAGTCTACCTATATCTCATGAAGGGTCCACATGATGATAAACTAGAGCAATCAGGTCACTGGCCACTGCGAGGAACATTTACGATAATACTACTCAATCAACTCAATGACAATGATCACCATAGTCGTAAAGTCACATACACTTCATTCACACCAAGTAATGCTACCAATAGAGTAGTAGATGGTATTTATGCTCCTGGTGGTCAGGGCATTCCACAGTTCATATCGCATGACACTCTTCTCCATTACAGTAACAGCAAATACCTGAAGGATGATACACTATACTTCAAGATTAACTATCAAGAAGTTGACTGGGGAGGATTTCTGGCATTTGTCATTATCTGTGTGGTAGTAGTCATGATTTGTGGCGGTTGTTACTGTTATTATTATTATTATTATTGTAAGAGGTGAAAACTTAGCTATAGCTACTCTAGCTACGTAGTTGGTTGTGCTGTCACATTTTTTGTATTGTTATAAGCATACGTAGCTAGGTAGCTAATATTGTGTGCTAGGATTTTATTGAGTTTTAGCAAGTTTTATATGCACAGCTATTTGTAGGAAACTGAACTGATTACATAACACTTGCACTGTACTAAAAATTAGCACTCAGCAAGCTTACAGCAAAATCTGTGAATTTTACGTCCCTTGACAATTTCCAACAAGTAAGCCTTCTATTACAGTCACAAAGGAATTTACTTCAAACTTTACATTCTCTTACACACGTATAACAAACACACTTACATTCTCAACAGGTTTAAGTAACTCCACATCTTTTCTAGTAAATCGTCAAAGTTCCACTTGTGATGTGCAGATATCGGTACGGTGTGAGGTACCTTGTAGATGATGTCTAGCTCCTGTTGTCACGGAAACACCAGTAAACGTAACACGCAGTTAGTTACCATGGCAACACCTCACCTCAATAGAAATCTGATCAATCTTATTCAATATATACAAACAAGGAATATAACTCCTAGAAACAATGTTACACTATTAACAACCTGACATTTTACCATGCTTATAACTCTTAACTCAGAGGAGGTTGGACATAATATTTATCTTATGGTGATTTCCATACATTTTCATTTGTGCTAGTAGGGGGCTTATTGTCATTGATTCTGTGCTTAAAATAATCACCTCTATAAAAATATGATGGGTTACCCATGTTAGGCTACTGCGAAAGCTGCCTACAGTTTTCTTTTTAAATGCATCACTACTTGTATGGCATGCCCACCTTTATACTTTATCTTGTTACTAATATACAACTGATAAGATATCTTTTAATACAGCAGGTCTTCTTTAGCAAGAACTCACTTAATGTGCTTTGTTAAGGCTATGCCCATCAATAATATTGATGGCAGAAGTAGTGGAGCTTGTTTAACTTGTTATTCAATTTTCATGTCAATATAACTATTAATTCCCTCAAGGGCAGACAGACAGACATAGACAGATAGACAGATACACAGACATAGACAGACAGACAGACAGACGCGCGCGCGCACGTGCACACACATACACAGCAGTCAAAAGCAACCCATGATTTAAAAACTAAGCATAAAGTATGAATGTGTACAGTACCTGTTCCCCTCCACTATGTCGATGATGTCATCAGCCGTAGCATCACAGCGTAGTGCGATGTCAGCATTGTGGATACGATACTCTGCCAGGATACTCTTCACACCATCGAGGTCCAGTGTTGATTGAGGTACCTGTAACATACCAATACACCAGTATACTGTTGTTGCAATGTCAGGAATAGACTCACAAGCTCTTGCTCCCCTAAAGTTACTTCAATGCCCCCTCTATAGTACTTCAATGACCCCTCTATAGTACTTCAATGACCCCTCTATAGTACTTCAATGACCTCTCTATAGTACTTCAATGACCTCTCTATGGTACTTTAATGACCCCTCTATAGTACCTCAATGACCCCTCTATAGTACTTCAATGACCCCTCTATAGTACCTCAATGACCCCTCTATAGTACTTCAATGACCCCTCTATAGTACCTCAATGACCCCTCTATAGTACTTCAATGACCCCTCTATAGTACTTCAATGACTTCTCTATAGTACTTCAATGACCCCTCTATAGTACTTCAATGACTTCTCTATAGTACTTCAATGACTTCTCTATAGTACTTCAATGACCCCTCTATAGTACTTCAATGACCTCTCTATGGTACTTTAATGACCCCTCTATAGTACCTCAATGACCCCTCTATAGTACTTCAATGACCCCTCTATAGTACTTCAATGACCCCTCTATAGTACCTCAATGACCCCTCTATAGTACTTCAATGACCCCTCTATAGTACCCCAATGACCCCTCTATAGTACTTCAATGACTTCTCTATAGTACTTCAATGACCCCTCTATAGTACTTCAATGACCCCTCTATAGTACTTCAATGACCCCTCTATAGTACTTCAATGACCCCTCTATAGTACTTCAATGACCCCTCTATAGTACTTCAATGACCCCTCTATAGTACCTCAATGACCCCTCTATAGTACTTCAATGACCCCTCTATAGTACTTCAATGACTTCTCTATAGTACCTCAATGACCCCTCTATAGTACTTCAATGACCCCTCTATAGTACCTCAATGACCCCTCTATAGTACTTCAATGACCCTCTATAGTACTTCAATGACCCCTCTATAGTACTTCAATGACCCCTCTATAGTACTTCAATGACCCCTCTATAGTACTTCAATGACCCCTCTATAGTACCTCAATGACCCCTCTATAGTACTTCAATGACCCTCTATAGTACTTCAATGACCCCTCTATAGTACTTCAATGACCCCTCTATAGTACTTCAATGACCCTCTATAGTACTTCAATGACCCTCTATAGTACTTCAATGACCCCTCTATAGTACTTCAATGACCCCTCTATAGTACCTCAATGACCCCTCTATAGTACTTCAATGACCCCTCTATAGTACTTCAATGACCCCTCTATAGTACTTCAATGCCCCCTCTATAGTACTTCAATGACCCCTCTATAGTACCTCAATGACCCCTCTATAGTACTTCAATGACCCCTCTATAGTACTTCAATGACCCCTCTATAGTACTTCAATGACTTCTCTATAGTACTTCAATGACTTCTCTATAGTAATTCAATGACCCCTCTATAGCACAGACCTCTCTATAGTACTTCATGACTTCTCTATAGTACTTCAATGCCCCAGGCCCCTGTATGGTACTTCAATGACTTCTCTATAGTACTTCAACGACTCCTGTATAGTACTTCAATGACCTCTCTATAGTACTCCAATGACCCCTCTATAGTACTTCAATGACCCCTCTATGGCACTTCAATGACCTCTCTATAGTACTCCAATGACCCCTGTATAGTACTTCAATGCCCCGGGCCCTTGTATAGTACTTCAATGCCCCCTACGTTATAACTTTTAATTTTCCCCTCCTAGTCAAAATATCTATTTTCATCCCTAATAAAACTAGTGAAGGTAAAATATTCTTTATGCTACAAATACTACTCACCACACAGGTCAAATTAATGCCCCCCCTCTCCTTCTTCTTGAACGAGATGTTAGGCGGAGTCTTATTAAGCCTGCAACATATAAAAAACTAGCGGTGGAAGTGAATAAAAAATGCAAGCAAATAAAAGTTAGGGGTTGCTTGATTATTAACTTACTGTACGTGGGAAAATTTTGGAGTGGGAAAAAATTGGCGAATAGAAGGCCATTCACCAATTTTTTATCCGCCAATGTTTCTTTTTAGCTATACATGCGGCTCATTCGCCAATATTTTACCCTCCAATTGATTCAAATCAGCACATTCGCCAATGTTTTGCCCCGCCAAATTTCCCACGTACGGTATGTGTAGTCCACGCCACTATTGTACAATATCACTCAGACTGTATATGTCACATTTGCTAACAAACACACAACTGTTAATAACACCAATTGCACACAATATTATGCTCATCAGCACCTAATAGTGCACATTGTGAACCTTAAAGAGAACACTGATACACAGGATCTTTGCTGGATTAAAATACTTTTAGCTTCTTCAATGAACAATAAAAACAACATTGAACAGATACCACAATCACCGGTGTGGTAATTAATGCAGAAAACCATGCAATCTACTTTACCATTCATATACAAGCATTCCTTTCTCAAAAAATGAAACTTGTAACCTTTTGTTAACAAAGACGAAGTTTCTTCCATTGTATGACGCTGACAACAGAATGGCCTCCTTCCATTGTGTTCAACTACCTCTCTCTTTTTCTTGTAAATAAACAATGTAACTGGACCTTGTTATATTTGTAACTTTTCGAAAAATAGTCAGGCAAATAAAAATATGTCACTGCGGACCTCGTAGTCAGCTAGCTTTACTGGCGAATAAGATTTGCTTATTCTTTTGAAATAAAAATATAACTGCTAACCTCGTAGTGAACAAAGACGACAGTTGGCCTTCCTATGTTGTGTAGAATATTGCATCATCCAATTAACAGCAGGAAGATTTACTGCTCCTTTTGAAATAACAAATTGAACTGCAAACCTCGTAGTGAGCAAAGACGACAGTCCTTCCTATGTTTTGTGTAGAATATTGCGCCATCCCGTTAACAGGAAACTTTCGTTATATCTTCATATACTAGTGTCTACACTAAGCTATTACTTGAACTGCGAACTTGCAGTTTTCGACCTTCACGATACATCCCTTTCCTGTAGAACATCTCAACCAGGTGCAATAGAAGCTTATAGTCTAATGCACGCATCCAGGAAATGCTTTTTTGAATTAGAAAAGTTACCCCACACTAACTCTGCCCAATGCTACTGTAGCAATTTCCTACGTATATGCCATCTATTGCAACGTATATCTACAACGAAATGTGTCTCGTCTGTGAGATATGAAAAACACCACTCAAAACAGATAGAATTCAGATTTTTGCACATAACTCGAATTTTATGTGAAAAATACAAAACTCGTCTCATTTTTCTCCAAGGCTTACCTTCGCCCATCACTGGTTGTGCCTTAGAACATGTCGTCGCCAAGATTACATCCCCAGAAATTTCTTACCAAACTGATCGCTATATCCTCCCACGCTCCACGGGGAGGATAATTAATAAACTTGCATTATTGACTACTCTATTAGGGGTATTGACTGTTATATTAGAGTATATTTTTCAGAAAGTGAAACCCCCTAGAAAAATCTTATTTGCTAAATTAAATACTTGTAATAGCCAGAAACTGTAAGGCTTAGTGAAAATAGTTTTAGCAAGTTCACCTCACCTGATGCCAAATCCCTCCAGTTCCCTCTCGATGATTCTCTTGTGATCTAAAGGCTTCAACACATCCAGTACAATGAATATCAAACTGCACGTCCTCGCCACTGCATGCACAGGAGCAATGTGAGCATGGTTGGGTGATCATGTGATTATCTTACTACCCACCTGCGATCACCTGTCTGCCACGCCCCTTACCATCCTTGGCTCCCTCAATAATTCCAGGGAGATCTAGTAGCTGAATCTTAGCACCCTTGTATCTGATAACTCCTAATAGATTAATAACATATACAACATAGCATGAAATAACAGTTGGACATCAGACATTTTCTGAGGCATCATGACCTGTACAAATCCCTGACAAAAGTCTATAATACTACACACTAACAGTACATAATTCTACTCATGTCTGATCATTTTTGGAACTACGTACTTCTATCATGTGCCGATATATGTCTGAACACTTTTCAGTCCTTATTTCATGTTTTGTTTGCATGGTTCTTTTTCCATTTAGCTTTGGTAGGGATAAAAGTGTCTGGTTACTGTACCATAGCATTCTGTGCTATCAACAGATTTTTGGGAGCAAGCCATAAAATAAAGGCTGATGACAAGCCATAAAATAAAGGCTCTGCTCAATCAATAATAAATGATATACGGATTTGAGCAATAGTCAGCCACCTAACCATGGTTATATTTGAATAACAGGAGAGTATTCGGATGTATGATTCTTGCATATTTTACAAATTAAAAGGTATTATATTTTATGTATTTCTAGCATAAATCAAGCTTCTTTTTAAAAATCTGGCTTATTGGACATTTACTCGCTTTACTATTCAAGTTATTCGAACCCTGAATTTTATATATTTGTTTCTATTTATGTGTATACATATAGTTGGGGCCTTGGGGAAGCATCAAGCATCCTGATTACAGTGGAATTAGTTGCACAGTAGATTTTATAACAAGCTGGATTACCTGGTACAGTGGTTAGTGTTGTAAATTCATAAGCAGCAACTTCAGAATACACCCCAGCTAGGTTGGTCATTAGAGTTGACTTGCCAACGGATGGGAAACCTGTATATCATGTGATCCTTGCATCACACACATGATCCACCTGTACTTACCAATGAAGCCTATTCTAGCATCACCTGTCTTGGCTACATCAAAACCTACATAAACAGTTACACCATAATGTAAGCCGCACCACTAAGTGAATTTTAGCCTTACCTTCTCCAGTTGCACCTCCGCCACCTTTAGGAGTAATTAATTCTCGTCGGAGTTTAGCAAGACGAGCCTTCAACACTCCTAAATGATTAGCTGTGGCTTTGTTACGTTGTGTCCTAGCCATCTATGTAAAAGGGCACGTGATAACGTAAACACATGCATTGAATTAGTACATTATACATTCTATCATATTTACCTCATTTTCAATTTCTGCTATCCTCTCTAGTATCGTTGGCATTTCTGACTCTGGGAATTTCCAAATAATGCGCTTCTATTTAATATAACGCGCGCTTAATGTAATTGTATATTCTGCTGCGCTACAGCACAATAATAGAGATAATAGTTAATTGACTCAGTTTTATACAGAGGGAACGTAAACTAGCTGATTTAGTCAAAGAAGATAAAACCGGCTCGAGGACTAGCGCGAAAAGTTGGGCTAAAATGTTTAGTGGCGCTTACATGGTAGAACACTGGTCGCTTTGTTCATAGATACTCCACGCGCCGTGGAATATCTATGCTTTGTCGGGAGTTCGTCTGCAACCCGTGATTTCAGATTGTTTCTAAAGAACCACAGTTTTTTCCTCCAACTTTCCCCCACACATAATTTTTGGCAATCTTCCAAAAGAGGCAATTTAAGTTTAGCATGGATGTATTACACTTGAGGTTCTAGAAAAAATCATTATAGCTATAGTGTATGATATCGTAAAGATTCTGTTTTTGCTGCTCTTTTACTCTTTGTTGTAACTATAGTAAACAACAGCAATGAAGTGCATGATGTAGGGCATGGCCGGTATACGTCAGTGCAAGTGCTCTAGTTACAAAGCATGAAAAATTATGAAATTCACAAAACACTCAAAATTTTTGGACCCAAAAGTGTTATAGTACCTGCACCAATAGTAATGATAACATCGCCTGCTTTTGCAGTTAGTTTTAAATCTTCCAAGATTTCATCATCAGACATGAAGCTACTACCGGGGATTACAGACGACAAGGTTTTACCAGAAATTCCCTCAATTGGCTGTTCTCCAGCAGAATAAATCTCAGTGATGATGATGCTATTGGCTGACTGGAATGCTTTAGGGAACAAATGTAAACAATCATGAGTACGACTGTATTTGTGTGCTTGAAATATTGCCCTAATATAACAACCAGGGATAGCTTCTTTTAGTGCAGTCAACACAGCAGCAATTTCGGTTGGATGGTGAGCATAGTCATCATATACAATAATTCCTCGAACCTCTCCCTTCTTTTCAAGGCGTCGACATACCCCACCAAATGTCAAAAATGCTTGGCGTATTCTTTCCTCTGGTACACCCAACTTACATGCTAAACCCCATGCTGCTGTTGCATTTAAAGCCTGGTGTCTTCCCAT
Source organism: Spongia lamella (assembly GCA_963930835.1). Taxonomy (NCBI): domain Eukaryota; kingdom Metazoa; phylum Porifera; class Demospongiae; order Dictyoceratida; family Spongiidae; genus Spongia; species Spongia lamella. Next base: position 3,553,822 of record OZ005755.1, read on the forward strand.
CATTGATAGTCTGATGTTTTCATAATTATGACCAGCATGTGAAATAGAGAAAACAAGATTCGTTCTATCATGATACATGTTGTACAAATGCCAGTTTGCCTTTTCAGAAGTTCCGTAACTATGCCCTTTCAGCTTCAGCGAACTGAGTGGAGAATCATCCACACACCAGAACAATTTTTCAATCTGAGAGGCAAAGGATTTAAAACCCTCATGCAAGCGTTCCTCAGTTTTCCAGTAGTTCATATGTTCTTGTTCCACATTAGTAATGATGCCACAGTGACCATTGTAATTCAGAAAAGACCCATCACTCTCATCTGCTTCTGCAACAAAATACTTGCCTGTCCCATGGCCTCCATTTTTACCTGTGTTCATCACAATACCCCCTACTGCATAAGATGGGTCAAAACCAGCATGTACAAGAACCCAGGTTACAAGTGCAGTAGTAGATGTCTTCCCGTGTGTTCCTGTGATAAGAATAGACTCTTGTCCTTTCATCAGCATGCTTAAAAACATTGAGCGATGGTATAATGGATAATTCAATTGTTTTGCCTTTTGCAGGACGGGGTGTAACTCCCGAATAGCAGAACTGTAAATCACTTGTACTTCAGCTTTACCATCAAAACTCACATCATCCCCAATTAAAATTTCTGCACCTTTTTCTTCAAGTTGCCGCGTGATTTGTGACTTGTTTCTGTCAATTCCACAAACTTTCCTACCCTTTTCTAAGGCTATATGAGCTAAAGCACTCATCCCAATCCCTCCAATGCCTAGGAAATATACAATACAGCTTTCGTCTTCAGCCATACCAACACAGCAAAATAACGCTCGGAATTTATCGAGCCGTAATTATGATAATGACCCTTAAATAGAATAATGTAAGGCACTATTTAGAGCATAACCATAAAATACTCCAGAGAATATAATATCTAGTCGACTATCTATGTCAATGACAAGAAGGGAACAGGTTTTGTCGCTCTAGAAGGATGGGGGAATGTATTATCTGTGATAGATGATAGAAGCGTCAAGCGTGGACCAGACCACATACCGGTAGTCTCGCAAGCCAGACCGCTTTTTAAACCAGGCGGCCGCAGGCCGGCGTGCGCCTGGTTTCTTGAAATCGTTTTCGTGAAAACGTGGGTATAGTGTTGCAGTAAGAATTTTGGCTTAAAACAACTTTGTACTGCTTTTACAAAGTTTTATCACTAAAGTACTGGAGTATAAAGCCGGTTTAAACAAAAGAATTAAATTTGTATGCGTTGCTATGTGCTCCTTAGTGATGAATCTTTGCTCACATGACTTACTCATGACGTCATTAATTACTATTACAATACACTGAATAGCAGTTGATTAACAGTGGTTTAATTTACACATCGCCTGGTTTTTAGATGGTAGAACATCAACTTGTTTTCTTTTGTATGGGGGTGGGAAATTAGCGGTCTGGCTAACATACCGGTATAGTATAGTCTCACGTGACCAGATCTCATGTGCGTTATCGCTTGCAGTCACGTGATAAGCGATAACGCCTTGTAGCTACTAAAACTAAAAGAGGCCTGGCCGTGCGAGACTAATCAGTATGCTGTAACTATATAAAGTTCACAGGATTTTCATCCCACGAAAACTTCGGACTATATGATAAATAATTATGCTTGGCTCTGGCATGCATGCAGTTAGCACAACACAATTGAATTGTACTTGAAGATGGCTCAAGATCAACTATGCAGAATGCTCTATTAGAGTATTTCAATAAACCTGTCCTTGACTATTTTTATTAGAATGTAATGAAAAGTTCATTGATTGAACATTCTTTAATTTTGCGTAATTGCATGTGTGACCGTTTGATTACGTCATGGCACAAACAACGTGAACATTTTTACGGAAGTAAAAATCCAACTATTCCGCTAGATAGTCCGTTAAGTCACGTGATTATGCAAGCTTTTTAAGGTTTGCATGAAACTAGCTATAGCACACCGCAGATTTAAATTCCAATCAGTATTTATAGCTATAGTAATCGTGACCCGTGACCAGGAAGTGCTATTTGCTAAATTAGTGGCATGAAATGAAGTTATGCGGTGTTGCAGTAGTTGCTTACAGCAGTCTCACTTAGTTACGTTTCTGTGGACAGCTACGGGCTTCGTGTTTTTCACCATAACGTGGGGTTGTACCGATGGAGGCTACTATTCGTCTGTCCCGTTGTTCCTGTTCCTCGCCGCATACTGCTATGGAACGACGGTGTTCAAGCCGAGAACATTTTGTGGAGTTTTAATCACGAATATAAAGCTTAACATTGCTCAATTATTTCGAGAAGAGAAACGTGTTGTTGCATTAATGGTCTCGTATTCATTTTTAAAGGCTCTCCTTCGAGTGATTTATCCCGATCTAGAGAACTCCAACGGGTCACCCTTATCATTGGTATTATTTACTGTATTGTTCAATGTTATTTTTGTGCTACCAACGATCATACAAACAATTGTATATATTAAAAGGTGCATACTGCACCACAGTTATGGACAATCTGCAAATCCGGTCAGAAAGAATATATCAGCATCTTTCTCTGCACTGAAGAAGTGGAGATTAAGCATTGCACTTACTTTCTGTCTGTTTTTAATAACATTTATGTTTGATGGGGACATCAGCAGTGTTTTCCGGTATGTGGTTAAAGGTAAAGCGTGTTGGCCATTACTGATACCGGTAAATAAAATGAGCTCCCTTCCATACCCACTGGAGTATGCCTGGGTGAAGACGTGGCATAAGCACTTTGAGGGTTATGAACCGAGCTGGATGATAGCTTACTGTTTACACTACGGCAGGGAACTCGGTGAAGTTTGTCGATTGTTACCGATGCTGATTGGTACATATGCATTAGCAAAGTTGATGCTACCGCCAGAGCACAAAACGATAAAGAGAGCTTTGTTTGCTAGTATTGCTGGTGTGGTGATGGGTGGGGTAGCTTCAGCCAGTTGCAAGATCATTCTACACAGGTATCGTCCTAATGCTTATGGCAACCCGTACATGTGGACAGGTCCAGGAACGCAAATTGTAAACCATTTGGCATTTTCAAAGCTTGACCTATCCTTTCCAGCTGGACACACAACTATCACGACAGCCGTAGCAACATGCTTGTATTCAACAATCACTACCAACTGTGAATGTGTAAACTCAAGAAGGAGACTGGATGCTTGGTTGATTATATGTTTGTACCTGTATCCTATCATTGTCCTACTCAGTAGGGTATCTGATTGTTACCATTGGACCTCTGACGCTTCATTTGGAGTAAGAAAATAAAATGTAGCCCGCACATATTGCATACAAAAATAAATATCATAATCAGGAGTGTACATGCTTAATAAACAAGCACTTGTAAATTCAATACGTACGTAGCCACATGGGGAATTTCGCACTGTTACGGTCTTCCCTAGGCCTGTAACTACAGCTACATTATTTTATGTATGTATAGATTCACTTGTGAGTGTGCGATCATGTGTTGAATTGAAAATGGAAATTATGATTTTGAAACTTAGGTTGTGCATTTTATTTAATTCACAGTTTTGATTAGCAGGAGGCCATAATTGTGATCGTCTAATGTCATGGGAGGGTGCATGTTAAGGTTTTCCATGTCTGATTTAATCATATACAGGGTAGCTATGGCTTTTCCAAGTCACTTATATTGATTTTGCTGCTTTGCATGAAACCTGACATAATGGATAGCTATAATGCTAAAATATGTTTCTTATACAATTTTTTGCTTTATACAACTGCAGGTAGCTAGGTAGGGATTTCAATTACGGAACCTATAGCTATAGCTAGCTGATTGGGGTACTGGTACCAGTTTTGATATTTTACAATTTAAATAATTATTATGGTGTATATGTACGTATATATGCGTTTCATAGATATTTCTTGGATATGTGATTGGTCACATTGTCACATCAAAAATCAACTCAGATGCTAAAGTAAAGACACAGCTAAAGGAGACTTTACCAGTTTAAAAACTGCATGTCATCTATAGACCATGCATGCTGCTATTGCTAAACAACATCACAATATCTATAATGATCATGAATGCCGTCAGCAGAAATGTTAACGTTATAAATTGTGTATGTACATATGTACATGTTTTATCAGTTATCTGTATCTACATGGTTAGCCATAATAATTATTATATGTACGTAGCTGTGTACTCAACTCATTAAATTTTTGTTAATGCATTCCAGATCGTAAAATTTGCAAAATTAAAAGACTCACAATAAATACGGTAGTCTAATATATCTTATTAAATTAATTCAAGTAATGATGACCAGTGAACACATTTGACCACTAAACTGATTTTCACATACACAAATGCAGAAACCGTGCATGTGCATGCATGGCTATGAATGAATTCCTACCTGTGTGGCCTCAAGCTATACAAAACTAATTCAATGTTCTATGATGGTCTTACTGCTCTGTTCACCTGTTAAACTTGTGTGGCCATCTGTTCTTGTGCAAAACCTTGGCACAATACAAATATATAGCTACACCCAGACTGTCTCAGAAGAGTAACATAATAGTTTTCCACTTAAATAACTAACCATCCAAGTACTTGTATAATAATGTGCATGTGTGTATAGTGTTAGTAGCCATGTAGCTACATATGTGGACCAAGTTTCAGAGGCGGATCCAGGTTTTTCTGAAGGAGGGGTCAAAATATCAGTAGAGGTGTGATCTTTGAAGCAGCAAGCTATAGGGTGTTTTGTTCTTAAAACACCAAAATCATGGATAATGCAGATTTTGCTATATGTACAAGGAACTTTAAGGAGTAGGGGGTGTGGTAGGTGCAAAGTATAGGTTTTTTATCTTTGAAATGACACTTAACTCAAGAAATAATACATTTTAGTGTTTTTATACCAACACATCATTCTTTTGGCTTCCCTGATATGGATCAGGAAGGGAGGTCATCTAACCCCTATGACCCTCTCCTGAGTTTAATTTACAAATGAGAAAGACTACGTATATACACGTCACAATTACTTGCAGCTGCTAAGCAAGCATGCTCTGTGACATCCAGTTACCGTACGTAACGTCACGTGTACACATACATACGTGTATATAGTACCAACCATACTTAAAACTAGCAATGTATGCCTTTTTGGAATTTTGAGTTACAGTGGTTAAGCTGGTTAGCACTGTAGTGAACCCACTCATTGGGATTTGACTACAGGCATTTCTTGTGCATTCACGGTGATGCATTAATACTTCAGTACAGCTTTGAAATATGATTTTATTACATACACACCATAAATATATTTTACAGTTTACATTTCGTACATGCATGTGTTTACTGTTACATGAACATAAATATACTTTACAGCTATATAAATAATAATGAATGTGGAGCAAATTTTAGACCACAGTCTCTGTTGGTGGCATATTGCATATTTCAGTGTCCGGGGGTAATATTTTGATTGAATAATACACTTCTTTGGCTCTGGTCCAGCTGTATGTATTATCCAACCTCACAACATCTGTAAATGTGAAACATTTTAATGATAAAATATATAGCACAAAACATATCCTAGTCAAACAATTTAACTGCTGTGAAAGGGGCAGACTATCACAACATCTTGTTTACATAGACAAGACTGTTTTGGATTCCAAGAAAATATAAGCAATGAAACTAGTTTGTGAATGGAGTGTTGTACTTGACTGTAAACTGTTGTGGCTATATCACATACAATGTGTATGTCAAGAGTTTGTGGTATGTATGAATTGTACCACATGTAAATGGTACGTTTGTGGTACGTATGAACCTCTTAGTATGATATCATAACCACCAGTGTATATAATTATACAGAAAAAGATTTCACAGAGTAATTAGGCTTACACTTTTTAAAGCACTGTTGATAACAAATCATATTTTGTGTACGTATGTACATATGATGTGGTCTGGAAAATCAAATTTACATGCACAAGAATCGCAATCTGTTTTACTATAGCCTACACTCATGCAATTTCCTTACAAATGCAGGTATCACTATGGTGGCCCACATTGAATCTGAATAACAATGGAGCATGTATGTAACTCCCTATAATGTATGTAGCAACTAGTGATGTAAACGACAAAATTCAAACATGGCAGACTTATAGTACTGGTATAGCTTAAAAATTTGAGCACCAAATTTTTTGCAATCCACAAAATTTTATTCATGAAACTGCTGAATTTGAAATTTTTCACCACCTTTGAAATTTAGACTATATAATTATAGATATATCCAGCCAATTGAGTCATGTGGTTTTGGTGTTATTAATTTTGTTTCCATTGTCACTTCATAACAATACAGGATTTTAAACAAGTTGATGTTCTACCATCTAAAAACCAGGCGATATGTAAGTTAAACCACTGTTAATCAACTGCTATTCAGTGTATTGTAATAGTAATTAATGACGTCACGAATAAGTTATGTGAGCAAAGACTCATCACTAAGGAGCACATAGCAACGCATACAAAATTAATTTTTTTGTTTAAACCGGCTTTATACTCCAGTACTTTAGTGATAAATTTTAAAAGTAGTACTAAGTTGTTTTAAGCCGAAATTCTTACTGTAACACTATAGGCTAGTCTTGTATTATAAGCTCCGCAACCTGCATGGCACGCCCACTTTCAAAACTAAAAGGCTCCGTCTTGTTAGTAATGTACAGCTGTTCAAACAGCTTTTACTATGTAATGAACGGCTAACACTGCATTACCTTGTTTTTATTCGGCAGTAACTCACGACGCGCTTTGTTACTAAGGCTCCGCCCATCAGTAATATCGATAGCAAGTGTCATAGAAAAGTAGTAGGACTTATTTGATTGGTTATTCAGGCTTCATTTTACGTGAATGGTTTTTAATAGCCTGGGGGCGGACACACACACACACACACACACACACACACACACACACACACACACACACACACATACTGACGTTTTCACGAAAATGATTTCAAGAAACCAGGCACGTGCCTGGTTTAAAAACCCCAACTTTTATATAAATTACCATGACTTCTTGGTACTCATGAATATTGTTGGACTGTTTTAATGTGATTATTGAAATGGTTTACGGTTATATACTTATGCAAGCCGGTAAGCATAGGATAACAATACAGCAGCAACAGTAAAGCATATCCATCGCATTGATATGTTGCATCCTTGGTGTCAAGGTTGAAACTTGAAAGCGGGTCACAAGCACTGACCCAGATTAATATTTTTCAAAAATGTGCAATTTTTAAAATCTGCGACTACAGAACAACATAGCCAACTTTTTTGAAACAAGAACAAAAAATTATGAATTAAAAAAAGAGTAGGGATTAAGGGTGCCCGCGGGTTTCTGAAGCCGTTCAAACACCTAAGTTGTTAACCGCATGCGGCTATTACATCATGTTCCGTATTTGTACGCATATTTATATATCCGTTTCTGGCGGCCATTGTTGTTTTTGCGCACAAAGAAATGGTGGAGAGAAGGAATCTCGAAAAGAATAGGGCCGAACAGGGCTTATTACTCTCATATCGCTAAGTGACGATTTGCTGACGCTGATTCTGATATTTCTACGCCAGTATCTGTAGACACTAGTTTGTGTATGGTATCTTCTCGAGATTGTTTATCAGGTACTAAGATAAAACTAATCCTTTATACATTTGGTAGGAAGCAGCGCTCTACGTGACATAACTAGTTCAGCATTGCAAGAAACAGCGGACCAACGGTAGCGCCAGAAAATGAACCAGCCAAACCGACAGCTCGCAGCAGTCAAGTCAACAGCCCAGCAAGAGGGCGAAACGGCATTCCAACTGAAGACCACAGGTGAAGGCCTGCCAAGCAATAGATAAAGTGCAGAAGAATATTCGGATGAGGTTGTAAACTATAGGGCAAAGGTAATGTATAAACTCATGGAAAGGATACAGATATCTCTATACTATTCGTTCCAGTGGTTGTGAGCGGCAGAGCCCACGTCCTGCATAAATTATCCAGCTTAGCACAATGGATTTATCTTGCAGTGATGCATCACAACCTTGTTTCTTGGGTTGATATACCCATGTGCAATTGGCAGGGGTACTAGTGGTTGTGTGACCAGGTTTTGTGAAGTGTGGTGACAAAGCCCAGTGCCAAACCGCCACATTTATTTAACAAGAGGGTAGCTACGTACCACTCAAATTATTCACCTGTCACTTTGCATGATGTAGATTTTGACTGGTTTACCCATCGTGCAATGCATGGGAAGGGTTCCAATTTGGGAGGGTACATCATGATCATCTGGTGCAGAGGGAGACGTGCAAGATAAAATTTTCTGTAGACGGATACACTGCAATTAGTCAGTTAGATATTACACTGGGGAACAGCCCAGTGGCAATATACTTACTGCCTGGTGGTATGTATTATACGTTAAATATGCTTTTACTGGGTTTTTGCACTGGGAAACAAACAGTCAGTTTTGTCAATAGAGGACTTGTTACTGCCTGGTGTAGTACATACATATACTATTACTGATGTGTATATTACAGCTAGGAATCAGTAGTACATTTTTACTCCATGAGATTGGCTTGGTGATGATGGTATACTGAAAGAAGGATCAATGAGCCTCTGAGGCTTTTTCTCCTGTGCCTAAGTATTTTGAAGAAGGTCTAAGGCCTGCACAAGTGGATCAGTAACACTACATGTTTGCAGAAGATTGAGTAGAAGCAAGAATAAACAAAGTTTTTGTTAGATCAGTAACATAGTGATTCTGTTTTTATGTTTGTGGTTTTAAAAAATTTGTTTTATTAACCATAATTGTTTGAACGGCGCACGCTAGATCAGCAGGGTCTTGAAAAAAGCGATCTACTTTTTTGAATGACTATCGAGAAGCTTTGAAACTTTTCCCGGCTAATCTTCAATAAATTTGGAAGGCTTCAGCGTTTGAATATTTTTTATAAGTGGCTCCAGTCGTTTGTTATGCCGATTTAAAGTTGGAGTTCCATTGCGTGACTTCACCTTTCGTTCTTTTACTGAAGAATGGTTAGTGGAATTGCAAAATCCAAGCGAGAAGATTTGACAAATCGTCTGAGAAGGTTCTTAATCGAAAAATGGAATTGCTGCGAGGTATTGTACGAAACTAGTTTTAGAAAAACGGTCGTTCGTTTTGAAGCATTGGTGTGCGACTATACATTGGTGTTAAGGAATTTAGTTTGATTTATTTGAAAGCTTAAGCTTGCTAGTTTCTTATAAACCATGTCTAGACGCCATGCATTGATTCCAGTTTTAAGAGAGAATGTATAAAAAGTGTCGTATGTATGGCTTCAGAAACCCGCGGGCACCCTTAACCTCCGCAACAAAAAGGAAACAATAGCTGCGAATACAAATCCTACAATATTTTATCCATTGTATATACAAAGCCAAAGTAGATAGTAGGATTTGTATTTGCAGCTCTTGTTTCTTTATTAAGGTTGATTCCTACTTCCTTTAAATATTCATAATTTTGTATGTTTACTTTTTATCGTATGGTATATACGTATGATAAACCCCGCTTATCTGCAAGAAGTCAGTGTTGTTAAGTATACATTGAATGCAGAAAACATTCCAGCGTGACTCCTTTGGCTCTCACCTAGATTGCGTGATGCCTGGGGTTCAAGTCACCACTGGTGTGGGATTTTTTCTTCATTCAATTGTTAAAGTTTGGATTAAGTTAATAGTTCTGACTCTCTGTCCACATGCTTATAATAAGCTTTCTTACGGGTGCCTAGTGGGATAGTGTATATGATATGATATATGATGGTTCTACGTATACTAATAACATTAACATAACATTTTAGCAATGTTTCACTTGGGCAGATGACAGAATTTCTGTGTGTTTCAAAATAATATGGATCACATGGAGCAAGTCTATTATATCACATGACATTCCAACATGAAGCCATATGGGGTTTACACCATTTTATTTGATGCGTAGAAGAAGGGATGAAAGTAAACAGTCTAAACACCATGGTACAGCAAAAGAATCTACATCTGAACAACAAAAGTTAGAGCTGACTAAAATAACCTTTTCCCTGATAACAATAGAGGTTCTACAGACTCTATAATTATGTAGTAATTGGTAGGTCTGTTCTTGTGGTCAGGCAGGCAGGCTGGGAGATGAAAATCTTGTAGTTTATGGAAATTTCAAAATCCTGTAACTTGACTTCTAATGCATATTTTCAATGTTTGGGATTGATAACATTGTAGCTACCAATATATCTACAGTTAGATTTTGGAGCGATCAAGACTCACGATAGTGAGTCGTGAGGCCAAGAAGAAGCGCAGCAACGCGACCACTGAGTGAGTTATTTACACGTAGCACCGCCCTCAAACTCGCAAACGCTCTAGCTAAGCCGTCATTAAAGCTATCGCTTAGTTATTACCGACCATAAGAACAGACCAAGAATGGAGGAAATCGCTTACTATATAGAATCAACAAACCAAGAATGGCTATCGCTTACTATATAGAAGAACCAAGAATGGTTATCGCTTACTATATAGAATCAACAAACCAAGAATGGAGGAAATCGGCACCACCATTCTTAAGTACCAGCCATTGCGAGTTTTATGGCGCTCATTGTGCAACTACATACAACGAACCATCCTTTCCCGCCCGATTTGCCCGTTAACTAGAGAATCAGTACCTTCATTGTTTGAAGAATAAATATCCTGAAGTTGAATGAAATCGGTTCAGCCATTCTTCTGATACTGCCTTATAAAGTCCCTCCGTCACCACAAAAATTTTTACGTGGCAGTTGTTTTTTTCTTTTCTTTCTTTCTTTCATTTTCATCGCACACTTTTTCGTGGGCTTGCAGGAGCTTGCGTGAACCCTGGAAATTTTTACAAACTCTCTTTTGTACATTCACTTGTTTGTCTAATAACTCACTCATTTCTTCATGGATTTCAGCCAAATTTGTATCAGAACTTCTCCCATGTATGCTCTACCTTTCATACTATTTTCAGTATGAAGTAAACACTTGAATGAATTTGAGAAGGGGTATTACACTGCAGGTTGATAGTTGCCATAACTTGGACCCCCTTCATATGATTTGCATAAACTTTCAGATACACAATCTATATTGATGTACTCTGTAGTGAAAGTTAAAAAAAATTGCGGACCTGAGTTTTTCAAAATTAAACTTCAAAATTTAATTTACAACATTGTATGCTAAGCAAGTACAAGTTATGCCCATGCAGTACTTCTCTGCTGCTTGCTAGTAATAACATGTGTTTATACTTCCAAAAATGTAGTGATATGTATGCTAAACAAAAACACCCTGAGTGTAAAAAAGTGCGAGGCCAATCAGAAGCAGCATTGCAAATAGGTATGTGCGACCAAAAACTTTGATATCAGTTGAGGCCAAGAAGTTACTTATCAAAAATCTTTTTAACTACCTGAATGACATACAATAGTTTATAGCATATTTTCACAACTATGATTGGCTTTGTCACTTGGCCACCTTTATTAATAATGATGATGTGAAAAAGGTGGCCAAGTGACAAAGCCAATCATGGTTGTGAAAATATGCTATAAACTATTGTATGTCATTCAAGTAGTTAAAAAGATTTTTGATAAGTAACTTCTTGGCCTCAATATATCAAAGTTTTTGGTCGCACATACGTATGTATACCTATTTGCAATGCTGCTTCTGATTGGCCTCCCACTTTTTTTACACCCAGGGTGTTTTTGTTTAGCATTATTATTACAAGTTTGTGGCACGTCTTTTCTGAAGCCAGTTTTTCTTACTATAAAGTATTCTAGAGATTAGCTTGTACTATACATTTTAGCAATTATATAAATCAATACTCTCTAATAGAACAGTCATAGTTTCATTTGTGACTGCTATATTAGAGAGTATAATACCTAATAGCCTAAAATTTTCGAGGGTTAAAATTTTCGTGGAATGGTGAATTTAGCAGTTGCGCAGATAAAAATTTCATGGATTGCAGAAGTACTCCATTGAATTACATAGGACAAAATTTTCAAGCTAAATTTTTTATGGGTACTGCAAAATCCATGAAATCCACAAAAATTTTAAGCTATACGGTAATACCCTAATAAGAGGTGTGTCAGTTATTTTTATGCTACACGATGTTGTGTTTGAATTTCGAAGTCTACAAAGTTACATGCTACTTTATCCTTCAGACTTGATTGGCTCCTGATATCATAATTTTATTACTACTTTAGAAATACTTGCGATAAACGATGAATTTTACAAATTGGTTTAGTGACTTACATATTCCAGGATCTGTACAAGTGTATATCCCAGTCTCTGGAACCACATGAGACTCCTTTCTCTCAGTAGGAATCTACAGAATACGTACATATGCTGAATATGTGGATCATGTGATGAATCCTAATCTCTCTACCCTCCCAACGCACATACACTTTTAATGATAATACATACGTATTATGCCAAGTACGTAAATGATCAGTTATTGCTACTGCATGATTTATAAAAGCTTGCCAAGTTTCAGTGGAGAATTCTAATATTTGTAAAGCAAACTCATTGGTATACGTAGCACAAAAAGACAATGTTTGAACAATTTCACATAAATATCGCAGGAATTTTTCTAAGGGGGAGCAAAAATGCCTCCCTGGAAATGATTTTGCCCTTCTGAGTGCACCTAGTCAGCAGCTGCACTACACAACAGTCAGTTAAAGTCCTGCCCTCTCTATATTTTTGAAAACCTCGATTTGCCCCCCGTGATATTTTCTAGCCTGATATCATTTATGTATGTAAAACTATCAATAATGATATCGACATGATAACTTTTAATATTGATAAAAAAGATGTACCACACACCACTAGTGGTAACGTAAACATCATTTTATGTACTTAAAATCTCAAATAAGATGCTATTCATACATAGCAAAGAAATGACAATACGTAAAATTTGAAAAGTATCAAAACAAGGTCATAAATATAAGCAATGAATGATTTGAACGGTTTATGGTGTGTCATATTTATAGATTTACGCACTTTAGCATCCATCTCTCCTGCATGTAGTCGCTCAGTCTGACCCACTGGTTTGTAATATAGACCAAAGCCAATATCATAATCTTCTGTGACAATCTCCCATCTGTGTATGATAAATGTACAAAAGGCAGTAGTATGGTATTAGTAACACATACACACACACACACACATACGACACACAATTACACACACACATACAAGAAATATGCTGTCTTATTAAGTGCTGAATTACTGGTTATGCGCCTCCAAACAAATTTTGAATGAGTTGTAAAAATTCACCCTCACATTATGTATGCGTAACAGCCAGCTAACCCACTTGCCAATGATTTTACCCACTCCAATATTTTCCCGTAGGCACTGTTTGTGTGACTACGTCTGACAAATCTCACTTTCTGCCTGATTCGCCAGTTACTCAAGCCTTAGTACGTACTGTATGTAGAATAGGTAACCATAATATTATATACGTACATCCATGTTAGTTATTACTCTGGGCAGTTAGTAAGATACTGTACAGTAATTATGGCGAGAGGTGAGAGTAGGAGGAACCAATACTTTTCAGTTAAAGTTCATAAGTAGGGCATAAACAAATGTTCTAACATTCGAATGTTCGTTTGTTTAAGTAACATTCATTAGTAAATTTTAACATTCGATATATTTATTTCTATGTAATGCCTAAATTAAACATTGAGTATATCATAATTTTACATGAATCATATAGTACATACATCGTTTAGTCATTTGTCATTTGATTTTAACATCAAAATTGTCATTAAAAATAAATTTCGTACCTTATCAAAAAAGTTGGGATACAAAACTCATTAAGGTTACGGTTATGCGCTCAATATTAGTTTTGGTGGCGTGATTATTGTTTTGGCTTAATAATCCATCACAATGCTTTATTTTACTTCATGGTCAGTATCAGTGATGAATATAAGTATAAGTGATTATTGAAAACCACTGTTAAATCGTGAGGGAAGCCTTTCTTCCTCAAAAGTTACCACACGCGCAATTGAAAATGCGAGCTGAAATGCACGAATTCACTATTCATCAATAGTGTCAATTTTCAGCCGAGTTCAGCCAATTCTAGCTACTACTATCGATATAAAGAAATATTATCTAGGTCCTATTGTGGAGATTTTGTGAAATAAATGCTGTACGGATTGACCGTAAAGCTTAAAGGTAGTCTGCAATGGAAAAATGACTTGGGCTTATACTTTACCTTAGTGTTAGTAATGAAGATTGGCATGTGTGATTTGATGATATTCCGCTTGGTTTAGCTACTACAGGAGATTTAACACATTGCGGTTTCTGACATCACACGACGTCATATCGGGAATAAGAACACGCGCGTTTGTATGGAAATGTATGGAAGATTCGTGCGCTTCTTGGATTCTGGGCTAACAAAGAAGCTTGTTGGAGCACCTTTGTATTTCTGGTAGTAATATACACGTATGGACATCGATAGAGTTTGTTGTGACGGAGGTTTATTCTTAAAAAAAGAATTGTGAAAGGCGGACATGCACTAGTGGGATCAGTAACAAGCAACTCATGGCTAGTTTTGTCGAGTTCTGTTCACTGCGTGTCTGTTGTTCCAGTTGCTATGTATTGTTGGATAGAATGGTGGGTTAGTCAGCCTCAATCGACTTTAGCATTTCGATTAGCACAACTACGCGCACCAGTGTTCATGTTGGCACAGTGATGGAAGCGAATCCAGTCTTCCTTATCGTTGCAAGATTGTTTATCACACATAGTAAGGACATATACTGCAATCATTAAACAATCCATCTAAAAGTAGACTAGCTCTTCGTTTTGAAAATCCCATATTCACCACCTTTCGCACCACCACCTTTGTTCATCGTTGTCGTGTGGCTGGCAATGCATTGATACAGAGGACACGCTCTTTTTGTCACTAACTTAAGGAAGTGACGTTTTGTAACTTTGCAGCTTAATATCTCATTAATACACCATAATTTGATTTTAAAAAATGTGGTTTTGTGCATTGCATGATTAAATAAACACATCTAACTAATAAAAAGCACATGTGATTTGCCATTGCAGTCTACCTTTAAAAGCCTCGTTGGCAGCCATCTTTTAGTGGCTCTTACAGCCAGTGGCATGAAACAAGTTTAGTCCTGAATTCACAAAGCATTTATTTCACAAAATCTCCATGACAGGACCTAGATAATGTTTCTTTATATCGATACTAGTAGCTAGAATTGGCTAGACTCGCTGAAAATTGGCATTTTTGATGAATAGTGAAGCCGTGTATTTCAATTGAGTGTGTGGTAAATTTTGAGGAAGAAAGGCTTCCCACATGATTTAAAAGTGGTTTTCAATAATCGCTTATACTTATATTCATCACTGATACTGATCATGAGGTAAAATGAAGCATTATGATGGATTATTAAGCCAAAACAATAATCACGTCACCAAAAATAATATTGAATATTAAGTGCATAACCCGTAACCTTGATTGTGTGAGTGTTCAAATATTCGAACATTCAGAATTGAAATTCACAAATGTTTGAATGTTGAAATTTCACATTCGTTTATGCCCTATTCATAAGTGTACATACATTGAACTCACATACATACGTACATTACAATATTCTGTTGAGATATTTATAACGCAGCAGTCGAAGGATATCTAACAGCTTATCCTACTCCTACTGTGTCACTGATACATTACATACTACATATGTAGCTACGTACGTACGTATGTCTATACAGTATAAATACCTTATAACTGTTCCAGGAGTGTCTACTTCATATGGTAGCTGATGCGAAGAGCCTCGATTGACGGTAACCATCTCCATCTCCTCTTTTGAAGTCTCAAGGAGGTTGGTAAAGAAATATTTCTCAGGAACCTCTTTACCTATTTGAATCTACAATGAAAAGATATACTATAGTCATTTCACTACACAGTAACATTTATACAGTGAACACACACACACACACACACACACACACACACACACACACACACACACACACACACACTGTACGCACACAATTGTGTGTGTGTGTGTGTGTGTGTGTGTGTGTGTGTGTGTATGTGTGTACATGTGTGTATGTGTGTGTGTGCGTGCGCTCATGTGTGTATGTAGGATAACAAATCATGACAATTAAATACGTATAATACACATACATAATTACTGCAGTAAACATCAGGTTCACGTCGAGTGCCTCCATAATACTCTGGTAAATTGTCTGGGCTAATGTACTTCTGTAGCTCCTCTTTCCAGTTTGCTAAATTAAAATATAAGCTACGTAAGTAATACGTACCCTAGCTACAGCCATGCACTACACAATAATGTACATATCACAACACACAGTACAACAGCAGGTTTTTGATAAGACTTTTAGCTTGACCCAAACTGGCTCAGTTCATACATAGCTAAACCAGTATATTTTAACTGTGCCATACAACTAGTTCCATACTTAGTTCCACCATGTATGCCCTCACACTTTTATGAATTGTCCATAGGACTTAGATTTTTACATTTACTTGTCTCACACTTTTGAATAGTATCTGGTATTCCTGAAACTTCATCTCTACTGTAACAAAACTCATTTTGCACAAAATTCACACATGGTCCAGATATACGTAGCTACGTATATGATTACAAGATTAACAAATGTTGGAAGAAAAACTGGCAAATGTTATGCTTGAATGTTGTCCTGTACATGTAAAAATAAACTACGTATGTATGTAAGTTCTTACGTACATCCTGCCACAATAATTTTTCTTTTGGTGTTCTCATCAATGAAGTACTTCACAATGTTAAAAGCTACTGGGAATATCCTTGGGGCTACATGTGGTAAACACATACGCATGTACATGGTTATCACACACACACACACACACGCACGCACATGCACACGCACGCATGCACGCACTCACACTCACACACACACACACACACACACACACACACACACACACACACACACACACACACACACACACACACAACACACACACACACACACACACAAACACGCACTCACACACACACAAACACGCACACACACACACACACACACACACACACACACACACACACACACACACACACACACACACACACACACACACACACACACACACACACACACACACACACACACACACACACACACACACAGAAGACAGACACAACACACACAATGCACACTACATAAAAGGATTGTATAATAGTGCTCACCTTTAACAACTATTGCTCTTCGACATCTCTCAGGATAGTTAGCATCAAACATAGACAATGACTATGGAAAAAACACACATACGTATGTTGATCTAAACAAACATAAGGTAACAACACTCACCTCATTCACTCTGTGTATCACTGTAGGAAACAGAAAAGAAAACAAAAATGTGTAACACTTATCATGTTTCAAGTTCTACACATTTACATTATGTTGGGAGCTAAAGACTTGCACACAAATAACCTGTTTTCACGCATGATTTTTGACCTATGTACGTGCGTATTTTATAACTTATCAGTAACAACCCAACAATGCTCATAATGAAAGCTAATCGATCTACTTATCTACTCGTCAATGAAAGAAGTTACATACATATGTACATACACGTACATATGTATCAGAAGGGTTTTTCACAACCTTGTTTTTGACTATGTAAAATGCATGAAAAGGTCAAGTTTTCATCCTATTTACATGTCAAACTTATTGTGTGTACTGTATGTACTGTGTATATAGCCTTAGGGTGGAATTATCAAAATTCAACTTCAAAATGTTTTTCTAAAATTCACATTCTACAAAATTTTCACCCTCAAAATGTTTAGGCCACATGGAACGTACGTACATACTCTCGCATACAACACTATTAATAACTTTTGGCTTAAACTACTGACATTTTCTATGTATCTGGGTGCATGTTTACTTAAGTATGCTCTTGTATTATACTTACTCGGCCAGTAATAATGTCGCTGGTAACTGAGATTCTCCAAGTCCATGATTATCGTCCAGTTGTCTATAATTCTTCCCTTCTGTAGGAACACAACACAAAGGAAACATACATTATTCAACAGTTATAACTAGGTTGAATCTAGGAGGAACTTTTCAAAATGTAAGAGGGGGGCATTGAAGTACTAAGGGAGTATTGTTTACTTCCTAAAACTTAAGGAGGACAAGAGTCAACCTCAGAGGGATGAATATCCCTTGCCAACAAACATGCAAGGTTACAATTTGTAACATACGTACGTACGTACATATGTATGACTTACGTAGTATAATAATCATGTGTTATACAATACAATTGATTACGTATGTACCTATGTACATTATGCATGTACAGTTTTACCTCTTCACTCATTTTGTCACATAGTCTTACAAGATTTTCTGCTATTTGGATACGATGCTTGGTCATGTCTTCTTTAGTTACTGATCGATACAAGCCTACGTATATGTAGTATGCAAGTGGTGTGTGTGTGTGTGTGTGTGCGTGTGTGTGCACATGTATAGTACATACCTCTAAAATCAAGGTTTCCCATAGCATAATACATAACTGGGTGGCCATCACGGTCCTCTCCAAACACTCCACCAGGACTACACTCCTTCAGTACCTACACATGCATACATACATACATACATACATACATATATACATACATAAGTATCTACACACTATACGTACACATACATACATGCATACGCATGTCATGCATACATATGTCGTTCGTATGTACATACATACATACATACATACATACATACATACATACATACATACATACATACATACATACATACATACATACATACATACATACATACATACATACATACATACATACATACATACATACATACATACATATACATACATACATACATACACACATTACATACATACATACATACATACATACATACACATACATACATACATACACACATATATGGTACAGTGCAAAAAGGTAGCGATAGTATTGCGACAGGTTTGCGAACCTTCACACAATTCATTATGTTGTCAATTTTCGATGAAAGTTCACAAAGCCATGCACAGTTGACCACTTATACAAACACCATTAAGAAGTGATACTATTAGCAACCTTTCAAGCGCCTTGTTACAGTGAAACTCTGTAGAGCTGTGGTTACATATATCAACAGCTCGAAAGCCTTACTTGTGAAAATTTATTAGATATGTAAACATGTCGCAAACAGTAACTTAATCAGTGTAATGGGTGAGTATCGTGTACCAGTTCGAGAATCCTTGCGACTAGCGATTATGTCGCGAACCTTCGCGAGCAGGGTGCTACCTTTTTTGCATTGTACCGTATATGCATGTTCTTACATATGCATGCACACACATAATCTTATAGTCAACTATAGTACACTGTGATACTGCTCACTTCTGGTGGATCATAGTCATCAACAATTGTGTCAGCTCCAATTTCTTCTCTAAATTTCATACTCTACAGAATATGCATGTACTACGTATTATCACTGCACATACACATGTACAGTGTGCGTGTATGAATGTACAAATGTATGTCTCAAAAATACAGACAAATACAACATTTTCCTTGTCCATGTGTTGTATTTGTTCCCGTTGTGTAGTACTTTTCATACACACTTGCAGCAGTGTTTTAATACATACGTATATACGTACATATGGGTATATATACTGTACTTATAAGTATGCATGCACTTACATGACTACGTGTGTGTGTATGTGTGTGTGTGTGTGTGTGTGTGTGTGTGTGTGTGTGTGTGTGTGTGTGTGTGTGTGTGTGTGTGTGTGTGTGTGTGTGTGTGTGTGTGTGTGTGTGTGCATGTGATGTACATATATATGTGTGCATCTATGTATGTATGCACATGGATAGTTATTCCGTGGTCTAAAATTTTTGTGATCCATCCCTGCAACTTTGGTGTTATAAAATTTTTCATGTGCCTCCTTAAATTTCATGAATCATTAGTTGTTATTGTGCTTGATATTTTGATAGAAATGTTTATATACGCCTTTGTTAAGGTTGGTGTAGAAGCAATGAAACATGTTGTTTGCGTATACATACGTATGTACTTGAAAGAGATGACTAAGGTAAGGCTACTGTATATTAGCCATTCATTTCATAGTAAGAGGCATTTTAACAGCTGTATGTTGGTAACAAATCAGTTATGTACTGTATATAGGTGGGTGTGTCATACATGTAGACTAAGTTTCAGTCGGAGATATATAAATAGGTTTAACTTGCAACACCAATGCACTATTCTTACGTACCTGCCTTACTACTAAAACACTAAAGCATTTTAGTGACGAGTTCCTACCCACATGAGTTCTTGGTGATGTAATAGAGGTGAGCGATTGTGACATTTTGAGACATCACGATTCTAGAATCATGACATATCACGATTGTGAGAACCATCACGATTATCATATATACTGCAGACTTTTGGTACAAACAAGCAAGCTGTTGTGTATAAATATTTTAGCAATACATGTCACTGTACTATTCTGATGGTAGTTGATGTTATGGAGAGTCGCAGCACTCATTACAAGTGTTGTTGAAACACTTTTAAACAAGGAAACCTACAACTAAAGTACAAATCTTAATGGTATTCCACAGTCACGATTGTGGACAGGTAGACATCAGCATCATGATTATGAAGACAACATCACGATTGTTCTCACAATCACAAAAATCGCCCAGCCCTATGATGTAATAATGTTGTTAATATTTGGCTGTGAAAGTTTTTCGTGATGCACGAAATATTCATGAAAATCACAAAAAATTTTAGACCACAGAAATTTGGAGCTATACATAATTTATACAGTATGTAGAAAATATAAAAGGAAACAAATTTAGAGACACCAAAATGTGTTTAACATTATATTACTCTAATCTCTCAAATCTCATGGATTCAAGGGAAGAATAAAAATCGAAAAAACTGTTTATGTACATATGTACGTACGTATGTATGGTAATAAGACTATATTGTACAGTTTATTACTTACGTACATTTCGTATCATGGTCTCTGCCTTTGCAATATTGAATTTCCGTGCTAAAGAAATGAGTTAAAATAAAACATTTAAGCAGATATAAACTTTAAATATCAAGCAGCAAGTAGAGTAAAACTTGTGGACCAGAATTGCTCTATTCGTGGATTTAGAAGAGAAAATTTTGAATGTTTTTGTAAATACAATAAGGGAAAATATGTTGGATACACAATTACATACGTAGACACATACTATCACTAAATTCACCACCAAAAACATTTGCGTTATACATATACATATAGCTACTAATATTATGTTTTGTAGAATATATGTATTAGTGATTTTATCAGTGCTGTGAAGAAGGCACATTTTCCACATTCAAAGGTTCATAATGTGGATTTCTTTATACCACTTTACCCCACCAAAAATATTTTTATTTGTCCTGAATTATGAATATGTATTTTCCCTATACTGTATTTTTGCCAAATATGTTTACCTCAAAAATTATATATTATATACGTACATTAATAGTCAGCCAAATATGAATCCACATAAATATACCTTACCTCGTAACCATGTTAACAGGTAATGGTCTGTTTTATCTGGTGTCTTCAGATCAGCAATGGCTGCCCTAAACTGGATTTTAAACAGCACACCTTTATAATAATGGTCAGACTGAATCCATAAGGTGTTGCTACTGTAGGAGGGACAAACTTACACTTTAGGGAGGGCATTTGAGTACTATAGGGGAAGCATTGAAACAAAACATTTTAGGGGGACAACAGTAGCCTGAGAGAGATGAATGTCCCCTGTTCCCCCTGCAGTACAGAATACATGATCAACACACACACACACACACACACACACACACACACACACACACACACACACACACACACACACACACACACACACACACACACACACACACACACACACACACACACACACACACACACACACACACACACACACACACACACACACACACACACACACACACACACACACACACACACACACACACACACACACACACACACACACACACACACACACACACACACACACACACACACACACACACACACACACACACACACACACACACACACACACACACACACACACACACACACACACACACACACACACACGATAGTGTTGTAGAAGATTTATTTCATTCACTACACAAACAGTGATGAAACTAAATGCATCTTTTTGGAAATGACCTAATAGATCTCCTACTACAAATTTTCACTTTCCTCCCACACCTGGTTATCTAAACATGACTGTTACTTTTGTGAGACATTTAGTAACAACTTAGGGACTGGCTAACCAGATAACTGGGTGATATTGGTTAGAACATTATTGTTGTTGTCTATAACCATGTCTGTACTGTATACCATGCAACCTGAAATCTGGACACCTTTACAATGAAGACACATTTAAGATGCCTCCATGGTGTCCATATTAGAGAGTATATACACTTAAACATTCTCCTAGTTGTTAGCACCAGGGTCTTCCTATAGAGCAATGCATACATTTCTCAAAATGTATTCGATGTAGTTGGAAAAATGATAAATATATGCTTTGATGTTGGTGGTAAAGGAAGAATTTTAAAGCTCAGGTTAAAATTTAAAATAGAACTACATAGTTCAACAGATGCTATTTAGTATTTCTGATTTTTCATTGGAGCAAATACAGCGATATGGATATGTTACAGTATGTAGAGACATATGTGCACAGAGGAAATATTATTACTCCACTACCTGCCACACACAGAACTAATGGTAGTTTTCAGTATCCCACATATGAGATAAACTATTATGTTTCCTTAACTAACACTATAATTTCACAATTCTTTAGAGAGGAAATCTCTGGTTACTTTTCCTGTTTGAAATCAACACTAATACTGTATTGTGTACGTAGGTCAATAGATACATGCAAGCTTCAAAACAGATAACATAAATGTGTTATAATATAATCAAACTTTTTGAATTCGATTGGCCACTTATCGAAAGCCATTTACTATTCACATATACCCCCAATTTACTGTCATGCATTTTTAGGCATACTGTGACGGCAGGAGCCCATCAAGTCATTTCTTTTCACTTCGTCCTTTGGACTCAACGGGCTCCTGGTGACGGTTACACATACAATTGACAGTGTATATATTATTATACTAGATTTATTGGCAGCATTGACTAACCAATTGATAATTCACAGAGCCTGTGCCTTGTACCAATACACTAGAGTATTTATGATTCTGATAGTGAATTACAGCTTACTAAATGTTCTGTGAACTATGCATACCTTTTTCCTCGCCTTTTTCTATATATTATATATACGAATAAATGGGCCCAACCATAAAAATGAACAAAAACTGAGACAAACAAGGAGAGTAACACATTTTTTAACCTGCTCAAGGGCGGCTTCTTGTTCAGCAGACAAGTCACCAACAAAACCACTCATTTTTGGTACTCCTTCTGTACGTACGTGCGTACTGTAGTATCGATATCCCTGTGTTCAAATTAATAACGAACTAACTATCTACGTATATCTATTAAATGACTCACAGAAACTCTGTTACGCTATTTATAACATTCAGTGACCTGGGGAGTGTGAGCTTGGCCTGTCGATTGTAACGCTCGGAAATGTACGCGCTACGAATCAAATTTAATACAATAGTATTGGCGCTCCTGTTGGGCGCCTTTCTGATCCGAAAATTACCGTAAAACCGGAAACGTTGGCGTTGTTAATCTTTGGCGAATCCTGATTCAAAGAATTTTAGCGAAATAAACTTTAACGAATTGTCCAAGACTGTAAAAAGAGGCGCTTATTAAAGACTGTAAAGAAGCCGCTTACTCCCCCCAGCAGATCGTAGTTAAGTAAATATTATGTTACACCATTATTGTACATATATACATGAATTCATTACATGTGAATATGAGACAAACTGCAAGCCATTAAATTATTATTCATGATTCACTAGTTGGTACAGCCGTGCTTTTTGTCAATAGTAAGTGACGCTCTCGAAAATCAGTCGGTGCCTACAGAACAAAAATAAAATACAAGATATAGCACCTTTCATAAATATCTATAATACCATGAAATTTTGGACATAAGGTCATCTTAGCAGCATTTGATTTTGTAATATCATGCTTTAACAAACTTCTAACTCTCCATATCAATTTTTATGTTAGCCATCATGCATCTTATAAATACTGACATAGCATTTTTGCTTAGTTAAAAATTACCGCTACACTATACACATGTATAGGGCACCATCACATACATACGTATACATATGTAAGTACCTCTGAGGAAGCTTGTGACAATTTTCTCATTTCGTCTTGTAATTTCTTAAGTATGGTTTGATCGGGTGCTGCTAGCTTTGTGGTACCGCTCTTTTCTTGAGTTTTGGGTGACTCGTGCTCGGGTATTCCCTTCCGCTGTATAGAGCATACATAGACACAATTAATGAAATCACGATTTTAATGCGTATGGCAGAATTTAATTCAGCAACTTATAAATTTCCATGCAGCTACCAGTATAACTAATTATAACTAATAAATTTTGTGTTTTGAACATTATTAAACCATAGACCATTGGTCATAAATATCTAGAGTGCAGCAATGTAAAACGTTCGGCATACCCTGATAAGCTTGCACTAAAGACGTACCTTTGATTCAAAATGCTTCCATGTGTTCTTGTACATATTCATAATTGTTGCCCAGTCATTAACAAATGGATGCAATTCCTGTACATATGCACACATCTTTAGTGCATAAACAATGATTGTTCAACCTCTACTTTAATAAGGGCTTGAGATGCCAGTTGTTTTCCCTCCTTTTTGTTGGCACACAATCCGGTCACCTGATGGGTTTTCCCCAGGCTCATGTGATACTGAAGGTTATTTGCTTCATCGTTCTTCACAGAAAATACTAGCTCAGTATCAGGTAGAATTCCTTGATGTCTAGAAAATTCAATTCAATGTGTACATACGTAGCTTAAGTTACTGGAATACCATATGTACCTATATAATTATACATTTTGAGAAAGAATTTTTTGCTGGTAAGCCCAAATTTCTGTCAAAAAATTTGCATGAAAATTTTTGTGGATTTGTGTGAACAGTGTTTGTTTGTGTGTGAGAGGTGTGTGTGAACCCTGTTTGTATGACAAAAATTCATAAAAAGGGACGAATGCCATAAATTTCAGCAAGCACTTGGAATAATAATTTTTGCAAAAATGATCTGAGGATAAAATTATCAATGAAAAAGCAACTGCAAAATCAAACATTTTCTACTACTTTACTGGTTAGTAACACAGCACAGGCATAATTTTTTAGTGTGGCTACTATTGGGATAGCACCATGATTTATAACTG
This sequence comes from Spongia lamella, assembly GCA_963930835.1. Taxonomy (NCBI): domain Eukaryota; kingdom Metazoa; phylum Porifera; class Demospongiae; order Dictyoceratida; family Spongiidae; genus Spongia; species Spongia lamella. The sequence goes on from OZ005755.1 coordinate 3,579,160, forward strand.
AAGAAGTGACATGCAGTAATGTACGTATAGCCTACACAGTACATTTGAGGGGTGAAATTTTTCATTTGGTCTACAATTAACTGGCTCTTAAAAACCCTCCAAAATAATATTTGAGCTTCTATAAGGACAAGCTACATATGTGGTTCTGTGTCAGTATAGTTTTACCGCTCACAAACAATCTCAATAAAAGTACATCAAAATTGGCTGGTCCCGGAGTGTCTACATTAAATAGTTGTACCGAAAATCAGGAACCACAATAGGTTTTCCCAACCTTTGAACACACTCCATAAGAATGTTGTAGGGCAGGGGGAGTCCAGCTTTATCACACATGACGGCCAGCTTTGGGTCTTCAATGGACACCCCAGCAAAGTACTGTAAGAAAATGTATACATATGTAGTATAGTAAGTGTGTATGAGTGGAAACTTTACAGAGTTAAAGATAACACAATACATTAACATATGTATATACTGTACATAAAAGTTATATACATAGATACTTGATAATCATCTGTAGATGCCTTCTTCTTTTTAAACATCGTGAATGTGTTTGGCAGTAGTGTATCCAGTGTTCTCTCAGCTATAAATAGTTGAGCAACACTTGTATAAACTTCACAGTTCACACTATGTACCTTAAGTATATTAGCGCTATTTAGCGAATCTTATAATTGAAGATTTAGTGAAGTACATCAATACTCTTTAGTAGAACAGTCACCAATCATCAGTGACTGCTTTATTAGAGAATATTTATACTGTAGTAATTTTTTTGACATTCACCATAAATTGACATACACTATCCCACTAGGGACCCGTAAGAAGGCTATAAGCCTGTGAACAGGGAATCACAACTATTAAATTGATTGGACATTAAACAATACATCTTGACCTGGACACTTATCAGATCAACAAGTCAACATCAAAAGTTTTTCTCAGTTGTCTGACTTTTATATTATAACTAATGCAGGATATCACACATGCCTGCTAACTGTTTTGCTTGTTTCTTTGTTAAGGAGCCAGCCTGTCCATACGATATCTTATTGATCAGTGTGGTACACACATAAGGTGCAGTGGCATCTCCTATAATAAACAGCAATGAGAATAAAGAAAAGACAATTTTAGTATATATACATGTAATCTATATATGTGCACACTAAATGTTTAAGGATTAAACTTGTGCCAGAGTCTAATGCAATTGTTTGTATATTACTATGGTCTTGTATTAATGGCATGCATTTAAGAACTTAAATTCAACATATCACTTACGGCATTCACTTAGTTTGTATTCCAGCATGCCAACAGGGCAGAGGTGAACAAACTCGTGGAGTATCTGTACAGCACTTTTAGTGCCTGTGTTTACAGTCCACTCTATATATAATGATAATGTAATTGAATATGAAGTGAAATCTAAAGTGTGCATTGTTAAGAATACCAACTCATTTTAAAATACTCTAATAGAAGACACACTAAAATGCCTATCACAACAAGTTTACTCCACAAGTAATTTTCATGTCAGTGAATATGGAACTGTACATAAAACAACAGTAAATTTGGTCTTTATTAAAACACAGTTTTAAAATTATGTGTATCAGGATTCTGCCCATAGTGGTTGGCATGGCAGCAGCACAAAGCAACCAGTGCTTCTTAAAATGAACCACAAGTTTCAAAAATGCATGCATTGAATAGAAACAGCAGCAGCCCTGACACATTGGTACGGGGTATAAGTCCATATTAGACCACCGATTCATGGTATAGCTCTTAATTCACATATTTTATAATCTGCAAAATCAACACCATGGTCACATACATGCAAAATAATGACTCAACTAAAATGTACTGTTCTGTAAATTTGT